>JACVTC010000049.1:930000-997500 GCA_016946835.1 Neocallimastix lanati (nom. inval.)
AACATTTGGATCGTGATCGTAGTGATAACAGTTATATAAACCTTCTTCGATAACACCTCTTTCTAAAATAATTAAATCACGACAACCAACAAATTTAAGTTGAGTTCTTGGATTGAAATAAGAGAATGGAAGATCGTAAAGACCTGGTACTTGATTCATAATCTTTTTGAAATTTGGACAATTAAGTTTATGATTATTATGCCAGTCTTTCTTTTGACAGGTTTTAGAACAGTAAAGTACAGCTTTGCAAGCAGAACAACGAAGGTTACCCTTCATTAATGGTTTTCTACAAACAATACATTGAAGTGAATCTGTAGCTGGGAAGATTTCTTCCTCAATAGCTAATAATTCATCCCATTGTTCTGGTTTAATATCGGGTTCAATTTCATTTTTATTATCATTTGATTTAATAAGTTCAACCTCAACTGCTTGTTGAGCCATATATTTAGCAATTTCATAAGTACCTGGAGTTACTGTAACTGATTTATTTTCTAAAAAGTAAACTTTTTTTGGAAGTTTAAAGGAAGGATTTCTGAAATCAAAGAATGTATAAGTTCTTAAAAGAACAGAAACAATAGCATCAGGTTGAACATTTCCTTTTATTTTTTTAACAATAATTTCTTTTCCAGATGGAGTTAGTGATTTAACGCAATCATTATCATTGGCAGTAACACATAAAATTGGCATTGTTAATAATTTATTATTATATAATTTTCAATAATTGAGGTTTTATATAAAATTAAAATAAAAATTTTAACTTATTTATTATAAAGGTTAGTGTTTTAAATTTATATATAATCTAATATTAATTAATGATGAAATAACACTATATTGCTTTATTCAAATAGTATTATTTATTTTTTATTATATATAATATTTTTAATTAATATTTTATATATTTTATATATATATTCTTTTAATATTGAAATTGAAATCTAATATTTATAAATATTCAATTTCTTTTTTTTCTTATTTTTAATTTAAAAAAAAAAAATCAAGTGAGGTTAAAAAAAAAAAAAAAAAAAAAAAAAAAAAAAAAAAAAGTTAAATATATAATTTTTTTTAATATACCATCATAATATTATATTTAATATAAAATTTTTTTTTTAATATACTGTCATAATATTTAATTCTATTTAATAAATAATATTAATCAATATAAAAATCAAAAAATTATAATCATTTATTATTATTATTTATTCTTCAATTCATTAATCTTTAAATTAAAAAAATAAAAAAAAAAAATTAAAATAAAATAAAATAAAATAATATAAAAAATTTTAATAAATCTTTATTAGGAAAGTAACATTAAAATTATACAGAAAAAAAAATATAAATAAATAAATAGATAATAAATAATTATTAAATATATAAATACATAAATAATAAATAAATAGAATAAATAATTAATAAATAAATAATAAACAAAAATTAATAAATAGATAAATAAATGATAAATAAATAAATAATAAATAAAATAATTTAATAATATATAATTAATAATTAATAAATAAATACTAAATAAATAAATAAATATATATTAATATGTAAATAGATAATTAATATCAGTAAATAAATAATATAAATAAATAAATCTTTATTAGAACTTTTTAATTAATATAAAATGTTTTTATTATTTATTATTCAATTATTCAATTATTCAATTATTTATTATTTATTATTTATTAGTTATTAGTTATTATTTATTATTTATTATTTATTATTTATTATTTATTATTTATTATTTATTATTTATCATTTATTATTTATTATTTATTATTTATTATTTATTATTTATTTTTATTATTTATTATTTATTATTTATTATTTATTATTTATTATTTATTTTTATTATTTATTATTTATTATTTATTATTTATTTTTATTATTTATTATTTATTATTTATTATTTATTATTTATTATTTATTATTTATTATTTATTATTTATTATTTATTATTTATTATTTATTATTTATTATTTATTATTTATTATTTATTATTTATTATTTATTATTTATTATTTTTTATTTATTATTTATTTATTTATTTATTTATTTATTTATTTATTTATTTATTTATTTAATATATAAATATATAAAAGTTTTTTAATTTCTGAATTAGTTGTAAGATAAAAAAAAATTTTTTTTTATATTATATCAGAAATTTAATTATTTATCTCTTCAATAATTATATAAAAATAAAAATATTTAATTAAAAACTATAAGAATTATTTTTTTTTTTTTGTTTTTTAGTAATTTTTTTTTTCTTTTTATCTTATTTATAATAGATGTTAAACAGTCTTGAATTAGAAAAAATGGAATTAATATATATAAACGTTAAATGTTTAATTTATATGAAAGGAGTTTACTAAAATTACTAAAATCAACCAGAGTATTTATGAATAATTATTTTTATATTTTATTATTTTAAAATATAGATACATACATTACATAAATATAAAATTAATCAAGTAATGTAATATATTGTAATGTAAAATCGTATCAATCTATTATCCAATAATTATTTTTTTTTTTATAATTTATTTTATTTATAATTAGTAAATAGAATTTTTTAATTTGGAAATATACATATTAATATCAACAATATAGCTACGCAACATATATGAATGATGCAACTCAAACCTGTATATATAATAATATAGCTACAACCTGTATATATGAATGATATAGCTCAAACCTGATATATCAACAACATATACAACTTTTTTAATGAAAATAGAACTAAAAGATTAATAGTTAATCTTTTTAACTTTTTTTTTTTTATTTTTTTTTATAATATTTTTATATTTATTATACTAATGATATTTCATTTCTTTTTATATAATAAGAAATTAATTTATTAATCAATATTAAATTATTTTATAATAATTTTATTATATAAAAATTATGTAAATTTTTAGTGTTTCTTTTAATTTTACGGTAGTCGATAATAAGTTATAATGTAAATATTTTTAACTAATAATAATGATAATTAGTAAATAAAATTATTAAAAGTAAACAATATTGATCATTAATTTATTAAAATATAAATAAAGAAAAAAACTATTATTAAAATAATTATGTGGGGTTGTTAATTAATTTAACTTCAACATAAATAATTAATTCAATACATAATTTATTTAAAGTCTTAAGAAAATATTATGACCATTTTCATAAAAAAATAGAGATTATTATAACTCTATTATATGATATTTACCAAAAAAAAAAAAAAAAAAAAAAAAAAATTAATATTAAAAAATCTTACTAACCATATGGTTAGTTAAATCTTTAATTTTTTTTATATAATTTCCATAAATTCTAAATTCATTAATCATATTCATATTTGAGTTAAATTTGATGAATTTTAAAATTTATTTTAGTTAAAGTCATAATAATATAGATATATAATAGTATTTAATTATTTATGTTAATATGAAACTGAATTAGTAATAAAATGAATTAAATAATCACCTATAAGCAATTTTTATATATTGAAACGTGATATAAAAATCATAAATAAATTTATGTCAATTATAAATATATTTTAAGACATTTGTAAATAGTTTATATTTATTACCTCACATGATTTTTAATTTTTACCTCAAATTAAATTATTATAATGAATTTATTAGTTCAAAATTTATTAAAAATATGAGTTGTTTCAATGATTAAGTTTATCATTTATTAAAAATATAAAAATAAGTGTATTTCATAATAATTTATTCCTTTCCTTTAACCTTTCACTTTAAATATTTTTTTCATGCATAAAAATAATAAAAAGGTCAATTTAATACATTAAATAAAAAATTTATTAATAAATAAGTAATAAATTGTCTCCCTAATAATAAAAGTATTAAAAATATTAATATTTAATGAATGATAAAAGTATTAAAAATATTAATATTTAATGAATGATAAAAGTATTAAAAATATTAATATTTAATGAATAAAACATCTTAATCTATTTAATATGAATAATCTCATCAATTTAAATACATATTAACTATAGATATTAAATTATTTATTTCATTTAACAAGATATAATAAAGATCAATTTATTAGCAATACTATATTCTATATAATTATAAATTTTATATATTTAAAATGTTAACAATATTTAATATTTATAATTTCAAAAAAAATTTTATACAATGTAAATAAATATTATAAATTAATATTTTAAATGACAATAAATAACAATATTTTTTAAATATTCTAATAAATATATTCATATATATATATATTTTATTATTATTATTATTATTATTTTTAAATACTAAATTATGATATAATAAAAATAATAAGAGGTATAAACTATATTTTTCTAATAGTGGAAATATATAATTATATAATATCATTTTTTTCTATTTTATATTATAAATAAATATTATTTTTTCATTTTTTAGAATTACTAATTTTTTTTTTTAAAAAAAAAATATTTTGTTTTTATCTTCGTGTTATTAATATATTAATATTTTGATAATAGTTCATCATTTATTAATAAATTATCACATGATGAATTATCATTGGAGATAGAAGAAAGAATGTTAATTTTCCTACTATAGCTATCACTGTTACGATGAGAAGAAATTAAACTCTCACTATAAGAATGATTTGAAACTTCTATTATTCCTAATTTTTGTTTCATTTGCTTAGGAGAAACTGTTGTAAACATTATTATTATTCCTATACTTGCTGTCATATAATAAGTTATACCTAGGGATTCTGCTTCTTTAATTCCTTTTTCTGCTTTAATTCCGTTTTTAATATCATCTAATTATTTATTTTTATATAATAAAAATGATGTATATAAATATTAATATATATTAATTTTATTATTTTAGATAATGTACTATATAATTAAAATTTTTCTGAAACTTTTTTATTAAAAAAGAATAAATAAAAATTAAAAAAATAAAAAAATAAAAATATATAATTATATCAAAAAAAAAAAAAAAAAAAAAAAAGAATACATATAAAAACACAAAAAAAAAAAAAAAAAAAAAAGATACTTACTAACTAAATTGAAGAGTGATAAAATAGTTAATGCAAAACATATCCACAATATCATTATCCAGTTTGAATAAATGTTTTTTCTAGAAATATTTCTTCTCATTGAAGATCTAGGTATAATTCTATATATTATAACAACTAATATAATAAAAGTATATATATTAGGATATATATTAGGTGATTTAAATCTTCATTTTATTATAATAATAATAACTATTATTATTATTATTATTATTATAGTGAAGTTATATATAAAATTAATCCTATAATTAATAAATATTATATATATATATTTACTTGTACAATAAATTGCAAGAATTATGAATAATAAATTATTGAGAGGACTATCTAAAAGATATTGATAAAGTCTATATCTATAAGCAGATGAACAATTATTTCTTTCTGCTATTTGTAAATAATTATATTTATGAAAGAGTGGTTCATAAAGTGAAGCAAGAACAAAACCTCCTGAATATACTATAGTAAATGAATATATGTACGGACGAATAGATTTATGGTATTTTGAAAAGTATAATGGATATTTAATAGATGTATATAAATTGAAAATTAAGCTTTAATTTGGATAATAGGATGAGAGGAAAGAAGTTATGAAAATAAGATATAATATTTAAATAATATAATTTAAATATGTATATAATATAATATAATAAATTTATATATATATATTAAAATATTAAAAATAATAATATAAATATATATAAATTAGAAACCAAAAAAAAAAAAAAAAAATTTTTATGAATAATCTTAATATTATTATATTATATATATATATATTATTACAAGCAAACTATTAGAATAACAGCATTATTTGAAAAATAGTTAAAAAAGGCATGTAGATTACAGAACCATACAGGAGCATTTAGAAGTTCAAATCCATAAATCATTATACGTATAATTTTTATAATATGCTGCCACATATTCATAAAGGCTAAAAATTGAATATTGGAATTTTTATTTATGTAGATGGTGACTATTGTTCCTATTAACGATAGAATATGCTCGATAAAAGCTATGATTTCTTTGGTCTTACTTATCATTTTATTTTATTTTATGTTATGTTATATGTGTTTGATGGTTTTTAAACAATACTTTATGTTATGTTATATGTGTTTGATGGTTTTTAAATAATACTTTATTTTATGTTATATGTGTTTGATGGTTTTTAGACAATATTTTATTTTATGTTATATGTATTTGATGGACTTTATACAATATTTTATTTTATGTTATATGTGTTTGATGGTTTTAAATAAAAACAGTAATTTTTCTTTTATTATTTTTAATATAGTTATTAAGCAGTACAAAATAACTTTTTAAATTTCTTATGTAAAGAAATTTTTATTATATTATATTTTATCTTTTTATTTATTTTCTTCACTTTATTTTCTTTTTTTTTAAAAAAAAAAAATAAATAAAGCTAAGAAATAAAATAAATAAAAAGAAATGATATTAATCACACAAAATTTTAATAAAAAAAAATTTTTTAGTCTTTTAATTTCGTTTATATATTTATATATGAAGTTAAAACTAATTATTAAATATAATTTAAGTATATTTAATAATTAAATGTTTTTTTAAAAAAAAAAAAAAAAATAGAAAAATTAGGAATCTCACCATTTTATTTATTATTAATATATTTTAATATTTTTTGACTGATTAAATTATATTAAAACTAGATTAATTATTATTTTTTCCAATATAATTTTTTTTTTCAGTTTTTTTATTTTTTTAAATTTTTTAAAAATTTCCTATTAATAAACTTTTTAATAAAAATTTGATTAATTATTTAATATATTAAAAACAAATTAATATTTTTATTTGATTATTATATATTGAACGGATTTAAATAAAATTAATTCAATATTTTTGGTGCTTTTAGGAGGATATAGTTTCATAAATTTATAAAAATGAAAAAAAAAAAAAAAAAAAAAAAAAGGAAATGAAAAGAAATGAAATGAAATGAAATGAAAATTAGTAAATCAAATAAAAGATGACCAAAATATTAATAATTATTAATAATTAAAATTAAAAAAGCAAATATGTTAAAAAATAACACTCAAGAAAATGATAATTATGAAAAAGATTATGCTATTATCAAATTTAATATAATTTTTTTTTTTTTTTTGGTAATCTACATATTATTTACAGAAATATATGGATAAAAGGATAGTCCTATCAATATTATTATATTAAAAAAAAATTATTTAAAGATACATAAATACTGATTTTATATATAATAAATTTATTTGGACAGAAAATACCACAAATATATATAATTTTATATTTATTTAAACAATATAAAAAAAAATACAATAACAATGTTGAATCCACAAATTTTTATAAAAGATAAATAATGATATTTGTGAGCAATATTTTATATTTGATTGTAATACTATTCAGTAATATTAGTTTTATTATTTTAATAAATATGAAAGATTTAATATTAAAAAGTATATGTATCTCAAAGAAAAAACAATAATAATAATCAACTTTTTTTAATATTCTAATTATGAAAAGATTATGCTATTTTCATGTTTAATATATTTCTTTTTTAATTATGTATATTTTTAGAAATGGGATAAAATAAATATATATATTATATTTTTATATTTATTTGTTATTTTTTTAATAATAAATTAATTTTTGTGTAACTTTAAATTTTAATAATTTTAAATAATAATAAATAAATAAATTAAAAATAATATTTTTATTTCTTTTTTTGTAAATTTTTATTTTTTTTTTTTTTTTATATAATTTTAAAAAAAAAATAAAAAAAGTTCTTATTTAATTGTTATAAAAAAAAAAAAAAAGAATTATTTTAATTTTATTATTTATATATATAATATTTAATAGTTCATGACAACAAATAAAAATATTAATAAATATTAATAAATATTAATAAATATTAATAAATATAGATAATATTATGCAATTATTATTATTTAATAAAAGATAATAAGAACTATATTATTATCAATTAATGATAAACGAATTAATTATTAATCGTAATAAATATAAAATGATATACATGAAGATGTGAGCCAATAAAATTTAAGAAATAGTTAAAATAATACTAATAATTTTAATAAATAGAAAAAAAAATTTTTTTAAATTTTAAAATTGTAGTAAAACCACTCTAATGTTATTAAAACATAACTACACAAATGAAAAACAAACAAAAAAAAAAAAATAAAAGTAAAAATCAAAAAATAAAAGTTGTAATATCATTAAATAAGTATTATTATTATTATTTTATATTAAAATTTTAAATATTTCTTTGAAAAAAAAAATAACATAAAGTCATTAGCAAATAGTATTGTAAATATTAAATTTTTTAAATCATATTTATTTTTAATTATTCAAAATAAATACATATTTATTAACTTTTTTATAATACTAAAATTTAAATAAAATTAAAAAAAAAAGAAAATAAATAAAAAAATAAAAATAAATTTTTATTATTTTATCTTAATATTTTATCATTTATTTGTAAATAAGATGTTTATATATATATTTTTTTTATTTATTGATTCTCTTATTTATTTATTTAGTAATAATAACTTATAAACTTTATAATTTCTTAATCTAAAATCTTACTTATTATCATAATGTTTAATGCAAAGAATTATGATAAATTATAGATATATTTAATATTTTTTTCGGTATTATTAATTATTTATTAATTATTTTCATAATATTACTATTTTTTTTAAAAAAAAAAAAAGAAAATAAATAAAAAAATAAAAATAAATTTTTATTATTTTATCTTAATGTTTTATCATTTATTTGTAAATAAGATGTTTATATATATATTTTTTTTATTTATTGATTCTCTTATTTATTTATTTAGTAATAATAACTTATAAACTTTATAATTTCTTAATCTAAAATCTTACTTATTATCATAATGTTTAATGCAAAGAATTATGATAAATTATAGATATATTTAATATTTTTTTCGGTATTATTAATTATTTATTAATTATTTTCATAATATTACTATTTTTTTAAAAAAAAAAAAAAAAAATTAAATGTTTTATATTAATATTTTATTGTTTATTAATTAATTAATTAATCTTTTATTAAAACTGTTTTATGCATTTTAATTATTTATTAATTACTTTCATGATATTACTATTTTTTTTAAAAAAAAAAAAAATTAAACGTTTTATATTAATATTTTATCATTTATTAACTTTTAATTACCATATCTTACTCTCTAAAACTATGAAGTTTAGATAATACTTTTTAATATTTAGAAATATTTATTCTAATTATATTAACCTTGAATTGTTTTATGTTATCATTTAACAAATTGTTACAATAATAACTGTTTTCATAATTATTATTATATATAATCACTATTATTATTATTATTATTATTACATTAATCATTTTTATTATTATTATTATTATTATTGAACCAATATATGTATCTTAATAATTAAAATATTGAAGTAATATATATATATATATATATATCTTAATAATTAAAGCAATTACCTAAATGGATAATGAAATTAATATCAATAAATTTAAAAAAAAAAAAAAAAAAAAAAAAAAAAAAAAAAAAAAGACATTATTAAATTAAAAGAATTGCATATATATATATATAAAGAAAGAAAGAAAGAAAGAAAGAAAGAAAGAAAGAGAAAGATAAAAATAAAAAAAATAAAATAAAAAATAAATAAAATACAATAAATTTATATTAACCTAATTATAAATATTATTAAAATTATTATTGTCGTTGTTGTTGGCAGTAGCAAGAGAATTAAAAAGAATTTGATATTCATCCTCTAATGTCTTTGCTGATTTTTCATATATATTAGCTTTTTCACTTATATCAATCTTATTATCTATACTATAATTTTTACTTCTAGGATTCCTTTTTGACGGTAGAGAATATGCATAGTCTAATCCATAGGTAGATTCCTTAATGCCTAACTTCTTTTTAATTTGATGCGTAAAATTAGTTAAAGCAAATAATAAAATTCCGGAACTGGCAGTAAAGAAATAAGTTGAACTAAGAGTTTTTTTCTTCGTATTTAGTACCATTTTCAACATCAATACCATTCATTATATCATCTTTAATTAAAATATAATGTAAATAAAGATAAATAAAAAAATTTAGTTATTAAGAAAAAAAAAAGTTCATAATAAATTAATTTTAATTAATAAAAAATAAATTTAAAAAAAAAATTATATTTATATATATATTATAATACATACTATAAAAGTTAAGGAAAGAGAATAAAGTAACAATAACACTCATAAGTAAAATTTTAATCCATCTTCCAAAAGAAATATTAGTTCTATTAGTAAGTTGATAATTTAATGTAGATCTTGGAGTAATACTAATTTTATGAATAATAATACCTAAATATTTTTTTTAAATAAAACAATTTATAATTTGATGATAATATAAATGATATTAGTATTGAAACAATAATAAAAGTAAATATATATATATATATATATTTATTTATTAGTTAATATTTTATTTTTATTTTTAATAGTTATTTTCTTACCAGTACAAATAACAGCGAAAATAGAAAATGGTAAATTTGATGTAGCACTAGTTCAAATATATTGGTATAATCTATATCTATAACTGAATGAGCAGTTATGCGAATTTTCAATACGTTCCATGGAATAGCCAATAAATAATGGTTCATAGAGAGCAATTAAAATAAAGATAGCGTTGTATACAATAGCAAATGTGTATACGTATGGACGAATGACCTTATGATACTTTGAAAAAAAGATTGGATATACAAAAGCAGCATATAAATTGAAAATTACACTATATTTATAAAAGAAAAAAAAAAAAGGAAGAAAAAAAAATTGAAAAGATATTTAAATATATATTTTAAATGATATTTATTATAAAAATGAATATATATATATATATATATTACTTTTTTTTTTGAAATTTTTATATTAATATTTACAAGCATGATAAGGTAAGAGCAGAGTTATGAGTAAAATGATTAAGAAAGGAGTGAAGATAACAAAACCATGCTGGAGAATTAACAAGACCAAATCCATAAATAAGGATACGAACAATTTTAGTTAGGTGTTAACCAATATCCAAGATACTTAAAAATTTTATATTCATATTATTATTGAAATAAACCATCAAGCCATCACCTAAAAATGAAAGAATATGTAGAATAAATGCAGCAATTTCTTGATTTTTATTTATCATTTTAAATATATATATATTTAATTTCAATTATTTTACTCTATATTATTTATTACTTATTGTTTATAGCTTATTATTGTTTGATATTATTATTATTGTTTGTTATTATTATTATTATTATTATTATTATTATAATTATTATTATTTGTTATTGTTTAAATAATAATAATAATTGAATAGTATTTGTAAAAATATATAATATAAAAATTGTATTATATAGTATTATGTAGAAAATACATTATTACATTAAAAAAAAAAAAAAAAAAAAAAAAAAAAAAAAAAAAAAAAAGATGATAAACTAATATATTATAACATAAATGAAAAGCATTGAAAAAACAAAAAATAATAATATAAGTTATAAATATTCAGTTATATTTTAATTAAAATAACAATATTAGTTTGATAAAAAAATATAATAATAAATATAATAATAAATATTTTAAAAAAAAATAAATAAATAAAAATAAATTATACAATAATAATAATTTAATAATAAATAATAAATTATTAATAATGTAGAAACAATATTTTTAGATATAAAAAAAATAATAATTATAATAATAATAATAATAATAAATTAATATTTATATTAGTAATTAAAAAAAATAAGTAAATAAATAATTAACTTATTTCAAAAACAATATATATTTTTATTGGGAAAAAAAAAAAAAAAAAAAAAAATAATATAATAAAATACAATCAAACAAAATATATAAATTTTATATTGTAGGCGTTTATATTATTATCAGGAAAAATATATATATATATTTTTAATTGTAAAATTAATTTTTTTTTTTTTTTTTTTTTTTTATTTTGTCAAACACAAGCACGTTTAAAAAAATAAATTTAATTAATAAATAAAGTTTGGCCCATTTAAATTGGAAACAATATACAAAAAAAAAAAAAAAATTAGAAATAAATAATAAATATAAATAAAAATAAATAAAAATATAAATAAATAAAAATAAATAAATATTTAAAAATAAAAATATTTAAAATATTTAAAATAAATAAGAATGTGAATTTCATATGATAAAAAGAAAGAAATGAACTCTAATGGAAGAATATTGTCGAGAATACTTTTATCTTTTTTAAAAGATAAAAGTATTCATGACAATATTAAAATTTTAACATTTTATTTATGTATTATTTATTTTATATATTAATATATATATATATTTTTTTTTATTTTTACTATATTTTTTTTAATATGTCATTTCATAAAAAATAAATTAAGTAATAAAAGTTTTTATAAATACTTATTTGTTTAAAAAAAAGAAAAAAAAAGTACCTATTCTATTATTCTTTTTCATTTTCTTTAATTGATTATATATACATATATATATATAATTTAATGAAAAAAAATTTATATCTACTTTTCTTGTATGGGTAGATATATATAAAGACACCATATAATAATAAAAAAAAATAAAAATAAAAATGAAAAAAGTTTTTAATAATTAGGAGAAAACATATATTAATTTTACTATTTAAATTGCTTTTTTTTTTTTTTTTTTTTTTTTTTTTTTCTCCATTCTCACATTGTTTTTCTTATTGTCCTTTGAAAATTCATAATTTACCATAAAAATCTTATCTTTTACATTGTTTTTGTGGAAATTTTCTACATTCTATTCTTTTTTTTTATATATATAATTTATTTATTTATTTATTTATTTATTTATTTATTTATTTATTTATTTATTATAACTATATTATATATATATATATTTTTATCATCCTAAATAATTAAAAATAAATTGAACATAATAAATAGTTATATTAACTATTAACTATTGTAAAAATTTTACAAAAAAATAAATAAATAAATATAAATAAATATATAAATATATAAATATATAAACTTTAAATAATTAATAAAATTATTAACATATATTTATATTTTTTATAAAAATAAATTTCTTTAAAAATAATTATAAAATTTAATAATTATTATTACTATTATTATAAATACAATCGGTTATTATTATAGATATTGTTATTAAAATCATTATGATCAAGATTAATATTATGAATTCCATAATATAATTTATTGTTAGTTTAATACATTTATAAATAAGTAACTATTACAATATTACAATAACAGACCAAAATAATGAACAAATAAATATTTCTCTTTAAAAAAATTTTTATTATTCTAATATTATAATTATTACATTAAAAATAAAAAAAATTTTTTTTTATTTATTTTATATATATATATATTACCTTATTATTTAAAAAATGTTATTTAATATATATATTATTTATGTTTTACTTTATTTTACATTAATAATAATAATAATAATTATTATTATTATTTTTAATTTTCATATATTTATAATATTTTATTTTTTATATCTTTTCTTAATTTGTATTTTTAAAAAAATATTTATTAATTATAATATTACATAATCTAAATAATTTTCATTTATTATAATATTATATATTCTAAACTAATTTTATTTATTATATATATATATATATAAACTAATGCTTACTACTAATAATTATTATAATTTTATTTTCTAATTTGTATTACTTTTAATTTTTGTTTTATTTTATTCATTTTATTTATATATTTATCAAAAATAAATATCTACACATTTCTACACATTTAAATTAATAAAAGAAAATTGTTTTATATATTTTCCCTTGTAACCATTAAAAACTTTTGTCATTCATTATCTTAATTAAAATATTATTATTACAACTATTGTTTTTTTTTTTTTTTTTAATTTTAATAATTGAAGCGATTATGATTTATTTTATGATAAAGAGAAGCAATGTTCATCGATTTCCAGTGTTATTACTTTTATTATGATCTTTTATAGATATATCAGTATCATTACTCTCTAGTTCATGATAATTCAATAAATTTTCAAAATATCTTATGCTATCATAACGTTTTATTTCATTATTTGAAAAATTATTATAATAATTGTGGTGATCGGTATATTTATTTCCAGAATCTATATAAGTATTATGAATAGCAGTTTTATTAAAAATATTATTGTTGCTATTATAGTTGAAAGGAAGAGTATTTTTATTGACAGTATTATCTCCAAATTTATAATAATTTTTATTTTTTTGAGATGGAAAAAAATATCTATATTGATTTAATAAATTAATATCTACATTGGTATCATCTTTATTTCTATCATTATTTTTATATTTCTTTGTAATTTTATTATATTCTTCATTATTATAGTTATTCCAATTGATATTGTTATAGTGAATGAAAGTAGGATTAGATTGATTATGAATATCTATATTATCAAAGTATCCTTCTGTAGTATTATCAATATTAATATTAATACTATTATTTTGGTTATTATTATTATTTTTATTATTATTACTAGAATAGACTTTTTTAATTGAGGAATCATAGTCAATGGTATTATTTCTACTATTATTAAAACTATAAGGTTTAGACGTAGATGAGGGTAGTTTATATTGGGAATTGTAAATTTGAGAACAGCAAAATCCCAACTTCTTTCTAAATTGATAAAATGAATTAGTTAAAAAGAATAGCATTATTCCCGAACCTGATGTAAAGTAATAGGTATACCCTAATTTTTCTTTTTCATAATTTGGTATTCTTTCAGCTTCTATCCCATTCTTAATATCACCTATTAATATAGAATTAAAATTAAATATAATTATATTAATAAATAATTTGATTTATTTTTATTTTTCTTATATAATAATTTAAATATTCATGTTTTTTTTTTTTTTTTTTTTTGAATAAAAATAAAAAAATACATACTATATAAATTAAGAAAAGAAAATAATGTTATTATTATACCCATACTCATAATACGTAACCACCTTGAAAATGAAATTTTAGTATTTTTAGTAAGTTGTTTCTTTAAGTTGTTTCTTGGAATAACATGAATTTTATGAATAATAGCAACTAATATAAGAAATGAGAATAAATAAATATATATATATATATATGTATAAATAAAAAATAAAAGAATTATTAATTAAATATTAATATTATATTATGTTTTATTAATGATATGAATAATTGTATTATTTTTATTATTATTTTTATAACTCTATTAATATTATATTACATGAATTATATACAGCAAAAAGAGAAAATGGCATATTTGGTAGTGCACTTGTAAAAATATATTGATATAATTTATGTCGATAACCAGAAGAGCAGTTATGTTGATTTTCAATAAATTCTGGTGAATAGCTTCTTAAGAAGACCGGTTCATACAAAGCAAGCAATGTAAAGGAAGCATTATACAAAATAATAAATAAATACACCAAAGGACGAAGTTTTTCTTGATAATTTGTCACAAAATTAGGATGAGTAAGAGCAGCGTATAAATTAAAAATTACACTGTTTTTTTTTTTTTTATTTTATTTAATAATAAATATATATATATATAATAAAATATTTATTAATTATTTTTAAATTAATTATAATTTAGAATAATCGAATATATAAAAATAAAAAAAAAATATATATATATATATATATATATACAAATGAAAATACAACTAAATAAAATAATATGTAAATTAAATCAAAAATAATTACTAGCAAGACATGGTAAGAGATGAATTATGAGTGAAATGATTAAGAAAAGCATGAAAATAGCAAAACCATGGAGGTGAGCCAATACATTCAAATCCAACAGTAATGATACGAATAATTTTTGTTAGGTGTTGTCCTGTATCCATAACACTTAATAATTTAATATTAGTATTATTATTAAATAATAAAGTGAAAATATCACTTAAAAAAGAGAAAATATGAATTATTAGTGCAGCACTTTCATTATAGGCATTAATTGACATTTTGGTGAACTTTTTTTTTTTTTTTTTATGATATTAATAATTCTTTTCCTTTTTTCGTTTTGATTTGCTTTGCTTTTATAATAAATTTTTATTTATTTTTACTTTTTTTAAACTATTTCATTTGTTTATTTTTTTAAATGAAATGTTATGAAATATTAAAATACTTTTTCTTGAAGTATTTTTGTGTGTGTGTGTGTGTGTGTTATTTTATATATATATATATATATTATTTTTATTTTTATCTTTTTATTATATTTTCATACTTGCAAAATTAAAAAAAAAAAAAAAAAAAAAAAAAAAAAAAAAAAAAAAAAAAACTTTGTATATATACAAAATGTTTAAATTTAATATTTGATTTGATATGAAAATTTCATTAAAATAAAACAATAAATAATTTTTTTTTTTTTTTTTTTTTTTTTTTCTGTTCAACAATAATTATTAATTAATATTTGATTTTTTTAAAATAATGTAATCTTTTACATATTAAATTAAATAAATAATAATAATATCAATTAGGTAAGAAATTATAAATTATTTTATAGAAACTATAAAAAATATAAATAAATTAAAAAATAAAAATATTAATATTACCTTCAACATTTATATATATTTATATTTATATATATTTATATTTATATATATATATAAATATATTTTTTTTTTATCTTTTTTTCTTTTTTTTATTTATCATTTATTCGTTAGTCCAATAAATTTTTCATTAAAAAAAAAAAAAAAAAAAAAATGCTTTAAAATGCTAAAATGCATAATTTGCTTTTTTTACTATAATATAAAGATAAATTTGAATATTGTTCCCTTTGCCACTTTTTATTAAAAATAAATTAAAAATTATTAAATTCAAGAGACTTAATATTTTTTAAAAACTTTAATTCTATTAAATCCATAAAATAGTAAATGACATCTATATGAATTATTGTAATGATAAAAAAAAATTTATAAATTATTACCATTATTAGTATTTATTATTTATTCATTATTATTAATTATTATGTTTTCTTTATTATTATTTATTATTATTTATTATTATTTATTATTATTTATTATTATTTATTATTATTTATTATTATTATTATTATTATTATTATTTATTATTTATTATTTATTATTTATTATTTATTATTTATTATTTATTATTTATTATTTATTATTTATTATTTATTATTTATTATTTATTATTTATTATTTATTATTTATTATTTATTATTTATTATTTATTATTTATTATTTATTATTTATTATTTATTATTTATTATTTATTATTTATTATTTATTATTTATTATTTATTATTTATTATTTATTATTTATTATTTATTATTTATTATTTATTATTATTTATTATTTATTATTATTATTATTTACATATTTATGCCATGTTGAACCAGTCGGTCAGGACAATATAGGTTACTGTAGTGGTCAGAGTTCAAATCCCAAAGATGGCACCAAATAATCACTGAGATTTTCTACCCTGGAGTATCATACAACCACAGTGGTATCCAAAAAAGTTTTTCCTTTACTGCTTATTCATCCAACCCTGATATTATACTTTGACTTAATCATAGGCCTTAATGATGATGTCTCCTGGTTAATTCTATAATATAGGAATTAGGCAGGATAAATTCCAACACGCTAATGATTAATGATTACAGTAGAGGGGAGTGAATGGTTCCTGTTTTCGATGCTCTTTGTGAATGGATGAATATATGGATTTATGTAGAAATGTAAAGGGAATTCAGCTCCTGGCAGACATGTAAAGGCATGTTGTGAGAGGCAACGCTATACTAGTATGCTATATATCATCATACCTACAGTATTAACTGTTGAAGGCACTAATATGAGATGAATACACATTATATGTATGTCTATGTCTATATATTATTTCTTATTTATTTATCTATTTATTTATTTATTTATTGATTTATTGATTTATTCATTCATTCATTTATTGATTTATTCATTTATTCATTCATTTATTTATTTATTTATTTATTTATTTAAAAATGGATCTTTTAAAAAAAAAATAAAGATATCTAAATAAAAATGAAATATCTCACTTTTTTTAAAAAAAAAAAAAAAAAAAAATAATAATAATTTGTAATTTATTATTATTATTAATATTATTATTATTATTAATATTATTATTATTATTAATATTATTATTATTATTAGTAGTAGTAGTAGTATTAGTATTATTAGTATTATTAGTATTATGTTCATCATTTTAATTTTTCTTGAATTTGTGAAACCTCAAAATTATAAATAAACTTATAAAGAAATTATTTTTCTTATTTTAAATAAAATTAGTTGAAATATTTATAATATGTAAAAATATTTGTAACATATAAAAGTATTTGTAATATTTATAATAAAAATAAAAAAATATATCAATAATACAAGTATATGAACATTTTTTTTTAATTAATTTATTAATTTATTGATTTTTTTATTTATTATTTTTACAACATGTGAATTACCATATTTATTTGAATAAAAAATATTGAAATTTTTTTCTTTTTTTTCTTTTTTTTTTTTTTTTATTATTTAAAAGGTTAGTTAACCTTAAGATTCATTAAACAAAATATAGAAAAAAATAGAATAAAATTACAAAATTATAACTAAAATAAATGAAATTTTATAATACGATAAATATTTTCTATTTTTAATACAAAAATATATATATATAACATTCATAATACATAATATAGAAAGAAATAAAAACATAATTATAATGTTATTGCTAAAATAAAATGAAATTTAAGTATAAAATATTTTTTTTTTTGTAATACAATAAAATATATATATATATAATTAAAGTATTTTTTATCAAATTATTAATAATTTGATTTAATACACTGATTGTTTGCGATCTTTTAAGTTTCAAAATAAAATCAAATATAGGTTTTCTTATTATGATATTAAAAAATAATGTAAAAATTACAATATACTTAAAATTTTAATTTATTTTTGTTATTAATATTATGTAGATAAAAATATTTTATTATTGTAAATGCAATTTTTATTATTTTATAATAATTATTATCATTATCATTATTTTTACTAATTTTTAATATTATTAATCAATATAAAATTATAAATGTTATTATTATACATAGATTTATGACGTTTTTCTAATTTTTATATAGGGAGTATTGCATTTCGACATAATTTATGTATAATCATTTATTCATGTATTACAATGTGGCTTATAAAAATAAATGAATAGGATAGGGTTAAATTTTTTTTTTTTTTTTTTTTTTTTTTCTAATTTTATTAACATATATAGTAAAAAAAAAATAATAATAATAAAGTAAAATAAAAAATAAAAAAAAAAAAAGAAATAAAAATATAAGATAAAAAAAATAGATTAAAAAAAAAAATTAAAAAATAAAACTTTCAATTTAAAATAAAAAATAAAAAAAAAAAAAAAAAAAAAGAAAAAAACTTTCAATTTAAAATAAAAAATAAAAAAAAAAAAAAAAAAAAAAAAAAAAAAAAAAAAAAAAAAGAATAAAAATATAAGATAAAAAAAATAGATTAAAAAAAAAATTAAAAAATAAAACTTTCAATTTAAAATAAAAAATAAAAAAAAAAAAAAAAAAAAAAAAAAAAAAAAAAAAAAAAAAAAAAAAAGAATAAAAATATAAGATAAAAAAAATAGATTAAAAAAAAAATTAAAAAATAAAACTTTCAATTTAAAATAAAAAATAAAAAAAAAAGAATAAAAATATAAAAATATAAGATAAAAAAAAAAAAGATTAAAACAAAAAAATTAAAAAATAAAACTTTTAATTTAAAATATTTATAATAAATGGATGATCAATTAGAAATAAGTGAAACAAATAAAGAAAAAAACCAAATCATTGTAAACAAAAAATATAAATTTATTTTATGGTATATAACGAATAGTACAAAAGTATTCAAATGTACTGAATATAAAACCGTTAAAAAATGTAAATCTTACATTATTCTAAATGATAATAATAAAGTAATAAAATATGAAAACAAATATACTCATCCAGGAAAAGAATATGATGGATCTGTATCAATAGTAAAACATAAAATGAAAAATGAAATTATAAAAACCTCAATCCCATTTGATATAAATTCAAAACATATATATAATGAAATATCTGAAGAAATTGGATTGATATGCCCTGAATATAATTCAATTAAATCTCAAATATCAAGATATATAAAAAAACAACTACCTCCTGATATATCAAATTTAATGAAATTCTAGATGAATCTGAATATTATATAAACGAAAGGGATGAAAATTTTATGATATTCAAAAATTCTAATATTATAATTTTTCAATCACCATTCCAAACAGAATTGTCTATTAAATACAACGAAAATATGTTTGCTGATGGTACATTTTATATTGCACCAATATTTGGTTATCAAGTGTTTATAACAAGAATATATGCTCCAGAAATAAATAGTTTTTACACTACATCACTATCTATATTAAATAATAAAGAACAAGCAACCTATGAACTGCTATTTGAAGAATTAAAAAAGAATGCAAGTAAATATAATAAGAATATTATAGTTACACCAAAAATTTTGCATTGTGATTTTGAAAAAGGTTTATCCAATGCTGTTATTAAAATATTTCCTAATATTACTATTAAATATTGTGTATGGCATTATAAAAGATCGTTAGAAGTTCAAAAAAACAGATTATGTTATAATGAAGTTGAAAGTAATCATAAAATTTATTTGTTTTATAAAACTATTACAAATTTTTTTTTTATAAATCCTGAATATATATTTGATATTTATAATTATATTAAAATTATATGTCAAATATATAATTATTTCCATTTTTTAAAATTTTTGGAATATTTTAATAAGACTTATTTATATAAATATGATATTCAATATTGGAATTATTATAACGATATAAACCACATAACAAATAATGCTTCAGAATCTTTTAACAATTACTTAAAAAAATTGTTTTACAAAAAACCTTCTTTCTTTGAATTGATTTATCATTTAAAAAGAGAAGAATCTTTATCTTACTATAATTACGAAAGGAAAATTGAAGGAGTTTGGAAAAAAAAAAAAAAAAAAAAGAATATTAACAAAAACTGATGAAATCAATGATTTAATTAAAAAATACAAAAAAAAAGGAATCCGAATTAATTGATAAAAAATGTAATAAAAATGATATCATTGATTTATGGTATAAATGTTTATTAGAATTAAACAAGCTCTAAATTTATAAATAATAATAATTAACTAGAATATATATAGTTTAAATTATATTAATATCAATATCAATATTTAAATTTTATTTATAATAAATATTTAATATTAAAATAAATTTTATTTTATTATTTAATTAATTTAATAATAAAATATTAAATATTTAATAATAAAATATAATAATAAAATGAAAATTAATTAAATAATTGAAAATAAATAAAAATAAAATAAAATTCTTAACAGAAAACTTATTTATTCTTTTATTTATTATTTTATTTTAGTTTTTATTTTATTGTTTTAATGCTAAAATACAATAAATAAAAATAACGTTGAAAGCTGTGGCGTATTACAAAATATATACGCATTGTACAAATATTTATGCTGATTATACATAAATTATGTCGAAATGCTTCACATCCTTTTATATAATTACAAATGTATATTAATCATATGTTTAATACACATTACTTTTTTATTTCATATTTAAATAGTATTATTAGATATTACAGTATTGCTAGAGTTACACATAGATTTATGAAGTTTTATAATTATAAATAAATATATGATAATCATGTGTTAAGTACACGTTAATATTCTTAGCATTTTACAGGGTGTGGGGCATTTCGCTAATTTTTTTGAAAGCATGTGGCGTATTAAAAAAATGTGGCATTTCGCCAAATTGAGAATTATTAAATAAATAAATAAATAAATAAAATTAAATATTTTTAATATTGATGTATTTATATTTTTGAAGTAAATATTTAAATATTAAAAAATTTTTTTTCATATATAAATAGCTTTACAAATATCTGTTTAAATAAATAATAAATTGATAAATAATAAATAAAAAAAAAAATAATAATAATAAAATAAACAATATAGTAATATAATTAATAAAAAAAAATAATATAAACACTATTGCTATAATTATAAAAGGATTGTCATTAATAATAATATTGACGATTAAATTATAAATAATATTATTATTATTTGCAAATATATATATAAATGAATTAATAAAAATAATATTTACCTACTTAAGAAAAATGTAAAAAGTTTTTCTTACAGTATTTTATAAATTAATAATAAATAATATATAATAAATAATAAATAAATAATATAAACTGTAGCAATAATTACAGAAACATCAATAATAATATTTTTATAATAACTATGAAAATTATAATAGTTATTAAATATAAAAATAAATATAAAATTATAATATAAAAATTTTTATACTTTATATAATAAAAAATATAATAAACTTATAAATAAGCAAAACTAATAGAGGAAAAGAACAAATTATTTTAAACAGAAAATATAAGTTTAATCTTTCATCCAAAAGGAAAGACAATTCAAAAAAATATAAATGTACAGAATATAAAACATTAAATCAATGTCCATCTTTCATTATTTTAAATAATGAGAATCAAATCTTAGAATATGATGACTCACATAATCATCTTGAAAATAAATTTGGAGCAGCTAAATCAATTGTAAAAAATAAAATTAAAGATGAAATTTCAAAAAGTTCAATTCCTTTTAATGTAAATATAAAACGTACATATGGTGAAATTTCTCAAGGTATGGGTCTTATATGTCCAGGATATAATTCAATTAAATCACAAGTAACAAGAAGTAGAAGAAAACAACTAATTCCTGATATAACAACATTTGATGAAATTCCCAATGAATCAAAATATTATAAAACAAAAAGGGATGAAAATTTTATGATATTCAAAAATAATGATTTAATTGTTTTTCAATCTCCATTCCAAGCAGAATTATTTTCCAAAAATAAACATATTTTTGCGGATGGCACATTTCATATGGCACCTATATTTAGTTATCAAGTATTCATAACTAGAACCTATGTTACAGAATTAAATTGTTTTTATACTACTTCCTTTTCTATATTAAAAATAATAAAGCAAACAACTTATGAAATATTATTTGAAGAAATAAAAAAAATTCTAGTAAATATAATAGTATTGAAATTACACCAAAAATATTTCATTGCGATTTTGAAAAAGCTGTATCTAATGCTGCACAAAAAGTTTTTATTAATGCAAATATTAAATACTGTATATGGCATTTTAAAAGAGCATTAGAAGTTAAAAAAAAGAATTATGTGGTGATAAAGTAGAAAAAATAAAAGATTTATATATTTATTATAATAATATCTCAAACTTTCTTTTCATTAATCCTGAATATATATATGATATATATAGTAAAATAAAAAGTGAGTGCCAAGAACATAATTATGTTCAATTTTTAGAATTTTTAGAATATTTTAAAAAAACTTATTTAATTAACTTTGAAACTGAAAATTGGAACTATTATGATAATATTGAGCATATTACAAATAATGTTTCAGAAACTTTTAATAAATACTTAAAAAAATTATTTGCAAAAAAACCAACTTTTTTTCAATTACTATCAGAATTGCAAAAAGAAGAATCGAAATATTACATTGATTACGAAAGGAGAACTGCTGGAATTTTAAGAAATAAAAAACAAAAAAAATTAATAAGAACTGAGGAAATTAAACTTTGGTTAAATATTACAAAAATATGTAAATTCTATTAAAAAAAAAAGGAAAGTGTTAGAAATGATTTCATTGACTTATGGTTGAAATGCTTAAATGATTTAAATATAAAAATTATTGATTACATAATAAATTATTAAGAAATGACAGAAAATTGACCAAATGAATTCTGTCATATATAATAATAATTTTTTAATAGTAAAAATTATTTTAAAAAGAGAATAAATGAATAAATACAATAATTTTTAAAGTATTTTTAATCTTTATTAGATTAGGTTAGCTTAAGAACATTAAAATATATTTTTATGATAAAATATTATTATTTTAAAAATATATTTTTATAATTAAAGTATTGTTATAATATTATTTTTTTACAAAATATTAAAATATATCTTTATAATTAAATTTATTTTTATAATTAAATATTATTAATAATTATTTTATTTTAAAAAATATCTATAATTAATTATAAAATATAATAAAAACAAGTTTAAAAAATTATTTTGAATTTTTATTTATTTATAAAAATTATTTTGAATTTTTATTTATTTATTCATTCATTTACTTATATCAATAAGCCATTTGTCGAAATGCAACTTGGGGAAATGCAACATTTTAATAATACGCCACTTGGCGAAATGCAATCTGGCGAAATGCAACTCTCCCCATTTTACAATTTTTTACATTAATCCTTTTGAACAAGATTATAAAGAATTTATAAATATGTAACATATTTAAAAATTATTAATTATTATTATTTTTATTATTTATATTATTATTGATAACTAGTTTATTATTATTAAACTTGTTTATAAATAATCTTTTTAATTTACTATATTATAATATAATTATATAGTTTTTATATATTTTTTATATTTTTATATATTTTTAATATATAATTTGATATAACATAATTGAATGTAAATATAATTTAATATACTTTAATACATTTGTATTTGTTCATTTTTACAATTAATTGTCTGTATTATTATTTATTATTATTATTATTTATTATTATTATTATTATTTATAAATTATTTATCCAATATAATTATTTATCCATTATTTTTAATATATACTTATTTTTATTTAATTACTATTAATATTTAATATAACCATTATTATATAAATAAATCTAATTTATATATAAATATATATATAAAAGAATAATACTTTTAATACTCAATACATAAGAATACTAATTTTATAATAAAAAGTATTAGTAATAAATAATCAATGATAATAGCAATAATAATAATAATAATAATAATAATAATAATAATCTATAAATTATAAATAAATCATGAATAATAATAAGAGATAGTAATAATAGTAGTTTATAATTTATTATTAATGTCGTAATTATTTATTATAAATATAGAAAATTATAAAAATTATAATTAAATTATAGACTTTGCAAGTGGATTAATAATTATTTAATTTTTTTTTTTTAATCTTTACCTTTTTTGTTCTAATAAGAAATTTGTGTCATTAAATCTTTAATTTATCTTTTATATTTAAAGTTATTGATCACGTGAATTATCTTTTTTATTTCCACTTTAAAGATTTTACAAATTAAATCGCATTATCTCTAACTATTATTTATTCAAATAAAGAAATTATTAACTATTCTATGTAATGGAACATTAATTTCATTTATTAATACTTATTTATTAAATAAATACTCTTTTTATAATTATTTATTATTTATTATTCAAATATTATTTATTATTTATTATTTATTATTTATTATTTATTTATTATTCAATTATTTATTATTCAATTATTATTTATTATTCAATTATTATTTATTATTCAATTATTATTTATATATTTATTATTTATTATTTATTATTCAATTATTTAATATTTATTATTCAATTATTTATTATTTATTTAACATTTCCATTTGATAAAAACAATAATAATATGAATCATAAAAATTATTATTTTAATTTGAAAATGTAACTATATTAACTAAAATAGTTTCAAAATAGTTTCGATATTAAATTATAATATAGTATAATTTATTATAATTAATAATTAAAATATATTGGATTAAAAAAATAAAAAAAAAAAATATATTTCTTTTCTTATTCAATTTTTGTAAAAAGAACCATAGTAAAAAAAAAAAAAAAAAAAAAAATTAGTGAACTTTCAATTATTAATTTCTTTATTGTTTTTAATTTTAATATTTTAATAAAAATAGATAAAATAAAAAAATAAAAATAAAATAAATAATATAATATATATAATAATAATGAAAATAAATATATAAAGAATAAAGAATTAAAAATGAGAATAATAAATTTTATAGTAGTACTATCTTCTTTTTTCATATACGGAAAAAGTAAAAAAAAAAAAAAAAGACATATATATATTTTTTAATAGTAATTTAGAAAGAAAATTTTTGAAAATATATTACTAAATATTTATTGATATTAATAATAATTTCTTATTTATTTACTTTTATATTTTATTTAAATAGCCGAAACTTATAACTTTAAAGTAGTTTCTATCAAAAATAAGACCTTTAATTTAGGAGTAAAATATAATAACCAAATTGAACAACTAACATCAAAAACATTTCCATGTAAATATTTATTTTATAACATAAAAGTATTCTCGAATAGATATTAATTACTATAATAACGAAAGCAATAATATAATATTTATTAAATTCCAAATAAATGATATTAAATTACATATCCTATACTATTTTATTTATTTAAAGTATCACATACAAAGAGAAAAAACTAACTAATGTTAATATTTAATTAATTAATATTTTCATATATTTATTTCTTTTTATCATATATACACATTCTCTTAAAAATTATAAAAAAAAAAAAAAAAAAAAAAAAAGTATTTGAAGGAACAGTTAATGCAAATAATATAAATAAATACAAATATGTCTACATAGATGAAAACAAAAATGTTATTGAAGAAGAATCAATAGAAAGAACCTATTCAAAAGAAAATGCTTCTCTCAATGAAGTTTATAATAGGTAAAAATGATAATAATAATAATAATAATAATAATAATAATTAAAATTAATGTGATAAATTATTATTAACAATATATTTTAATAATATATATAATACATATAAAAATATTAATAAAAATTGTTTATAATATTCAACTTTATTACATGTATATCTTATTTTATATTACTTTTTATTATCCCTTTTATATATATAATTTTATATTTTTAATAAAAAAAAATAAAATAAAATATAAAAAATAAAATATAAAAAATAAAAAATAAAATAAAAATAAAATAAAAATAAAAAAAAAAAAAAAAAAAAAAAAAAAAGAACCAATAAAAATATCGAAATTCCAAAACTTCCAGAACCTTTTGGTCAAGAATATAAAATGGGTAGCGAAGATTTCCAACCATTTCCAAACAATATAATCTACAATGTATATGCTGAGTGTGATGAAGAAGAATATGAAAACAGAAAAAATTTTCCATTTTTAGAGCCAAATCATAAAGAAGCAAATAATGATCCCTTTAATTGTACCTTTACCATAGTATCACCAACCACTATTTATAAAGGTACTGGTAACATGCATTTACTTGGCTTTGGTAGTCGACTTTATAAAAAATTATCTTGGGTAATGAAATTTGATAAGAAAATGATGAAACGTAAATCAATTAAACTCAGAGGAAACCCAAATGATCCTACTCTTATCCGAGACAAACTTTGTTCAGAAATGTACAAGGCCGTTGGTATACCAACCCAAGGGGGAACCTATGCTAGACTTATTATTAACAATGATGTGATGGGTCTCTATTCAATTATAGATAGTCTCTCGAAAAAATGGTTTGCAGCATATATTCATGGAAATTTGAATGCCCATGTGGGTACATCCTATAAATTAGTTTCCAGTCATCCAAATGGACCATATGCTGATTTAAAGTACTTTGGTGAAGATTATATGTTTTATGATGATTATGGATCTTATATAATAGATGAAATAGATAAACAGGATCCAGAAGCGATTACTTTAATCAATGCCGGTAAATCAAATGTTAAAAGAGACAATGATAATGATAATAATAATGATGATGGTGATACTCTCAGTGGTACTGGAGTTGAATGGAATCGTTTTATTTCATTTATTAAATTATATCATGATTGGGTAAATAAATATCAAAAAGAGGATTCCAGTGAAGCCGTTAAAGACCTTGAAAAATTTTTAGATATTGAATCAACCCTTAAGATTATTGCTATGGATAGTTTAACCATGGCAACTGATAATTTCTATTTTGTTCAAAGTAATACAGAACTTTATTATAATCCTGAAAGAAATATTTATCAATTTATTCCATATGATTTTGATGAGTCACTTTCAGGTGAGAGTGAATACTTTAAATTTGATGAAATTAAAAATGATTGCTTAAATTGGGTTAAAAACTCAACCTTAAATAATAATGATTATTATTTCACTGAGAATCTATTTAAACATTCCCAAATTAAGGGTAGATATGATGTTATTCTCTCCACCATTTCCAGAAAGCTTTTTACCCTTGATGTATTGACACCATATATTGATGCACTTATCAATCTTATTCAAGAAGATATTGAATGGAATTATAATTTAGTTGATGAATATGTTACTGAATATGATGGCGCTGTGAATAAATATACTATGAAAAATTTCGAGGATGGTGTTAACAGTGGAGGAGTACATAATAACGGAGATGAAAATTCAGAGATATTGAATACTTATCGATTTGGTGTTAAAGAATTTATTAAATTAAGAGGTGATGGCTGTAGAACTTTTACTAACGGTGTAAAGGTTCAAGAATCACCCAGTAACAGTAATAGAGTATACTCTATATCTTTAACAAAATTCTTGATAATCTTAATCGTCTCAATCATTTTCATCACAGTACAATAAGTTAATTGAAAAAAAAAAAATTTTTTTTTATATATAAATATGTATGTATGTATGTATGTAATTATAATATTAATTAATAATAATAATTAATATTATAATTACATACTACATAACATGATATTTAATATATATTTATATATTCATATATTTATATATTTATAATAAAATATAAATTTTATTTTTTATTTTTTATAATTTTTAATATCTCAAAAATTCTATATTCTATTCTAAAATATTTATAATTCACGTTTTCAATTTAAAAAAAAAAAAAAAATAAAAATAAAATAAATAAAAAAAAAAGAAAAAGAATTTTTTTTTTTTTTATTTATAATAATTTACTATTAAATCTATTAATGTATTTCTTTTTCTAATTTTTTTTTTTTTTTTTTTTTGATTAATTTTTATTCTTTTTTTTTTTTTTTATATATATATATATATTTTAATATATTTATTTTTATCTAAAATTTTACTACGACTTATATAGCCTATAAAACTATTTATAAATATATATATAAATTTTATTCCTTTTTATTTATTTTTATTTATTTTTATTTAATTATAATACGACCTATATAGTTAATAAAATTATTTATATAAGTGTAAATTTTTAATACTTCTAAAAAAAAAATAAATAAATAAATAAAAAAAATCATAAACTTTAAAAAAATAAAAGTAATAATAATAATAATAATGACAATAAAAATGACAATAAAAATGATACAGTAAAAAAAAAAAAAAAAAAAAAAAAAGACAAATAAACCACTATATATATTTATTGGATAAATTATATGTTCTTATATAAAATTAATGAGTAATGTAATAGATTAAAAATTTTAATATAAACATTATTAATAAAATGATAGGGATAATAGATTAATTTACATGTAAATATATATATATAAAAGTGTATATATAATCTATTTCATTTAAAAATTTATATATATATATATTAAAATATATATAAATATATTTATTTTGGGTTTTCTATATAATCAAAAATTTAATTATACAGAAAAATAAAAAAAAAAATTTTTTTTTATTATTTATTATTATTTATTAATTATTGTTAAAACTTTCTATATTTTATTTATATTATTATCTTCCTAATATTTTAATATTATATATTCTTATATCATTATCAATAATCTATTTTTTTATTTTGTTTTATTATGATTATTACATATTTATATGTTGCGTTACATTTATCTATGTGTATTAATTCATTTAATGATCACATGATCATTTATATTTTTATTATAATAATTGAATGTGTTGCATTTCAGAATGTGACTTATAAATAAAAATATAATTTGAAATTTAAAGACCCACTTTTAATTTTTTTTTTAAATAATTGTTAAAACTATTTATAAGCTAACTTAATCCAATAAATATTAAAAAATACTTTAATCATTATTGTATTTATTCATTTATTCCCTTTTTTAAAATAATTTTAACTATCAATAAACTATAATTATATACAATAAAATTCATTTGGTCAATTATCTGTCATTTCTTAATAATTTGATAATAAATATATAAATCTTTTATTTTATTTTTTTTTTTTTTAATGATTAATTTTAATAATACACATTTGTAATTATATATATTTTAAATGAAGATTAATTATCTATATCTTATTTTTTAATTTTTTTATAATTTAAATTATTCCTTTTTTTTTTTTTTTTTTTTGATGTAACTGATAAATATAAAGTATTTATAAGATATTTTATTTTTTTAATACATTTTTAAATATAAAAATTTTTATATTATAATTTTAATCCACTTTTATTTATTTTTACTATTTAATAACTATTTCTATTATTTTTATAGTTATTAATGATGTTTCTTTAATTATTATTACAGTTTATATTATCTATTTATTATTTATTATAAATTTATTACATAAAATGATAAAAGAAAAACTTTTTTATGTTTTTCTAAAGTTCTTAAATGTTATTTTTATTAATTCATTTATATATATATTTGTAAATAATAATAATTATTATTTATAATTTTAATCATCATTATTATTTTTATTAATATTATTATTATTATTAATGACAATCCTTTTACAATTACTATACTGTTTATATTATTTATTTTATATATTATTTATTTATTTACTTATTTATTTATTTATTTAATTAAAAAGATATCTGTAATAATATCTAAATATGAAAAAAAAATTTTTTAATATTTAAATATTTACTTTTAAAAAAAAAAAAAAAAAAAAAATACATCAATATTTGTAGTATTTAAATATTTACTTTAAAAAAATAAATACATCAATTTTATTAATATTTATTAAATTGATTTATTTATTTATTTATTTTATAATTTTCAATTGGTGAAATTTAACTTAGCATTTTTTTAATAGGTCACATGCTTTCAAAAAAAATTTGGAGAAATACCCCACTCGCGAAAATACCCCACACCTAAAAAAAAAATCGTTTTTTTTTTTTTTTTTTTTTTTTTTGAATTTAGTGGGAGAAATGCACTACACCCAGGTTTTACAGGTTTTAGTATTAGCTTAGATTGGAAGATTAGGTTGTATAATCTAACCCATTAAATATTAAAAATAGGTAGAGTTGCATTTCCCCAAGTTGTATTTCGTCAGGTTGCATTTCGACAAGTGGAGTATTGATATAAATAAATGAATAAATAAATATTAATTCAAAATAATTTTTTTTAAAATTGTTTTTATTCGATATTAATAATATTTAGTTTTATTTATTTATTTATTTATTTATTTATTTAATAATTTTCAATTTGGCTAAATGCAACTTGGCGAAATGCCCCACACCCTTATAAATAATGCATTGTGTATTGGATTTAAACCTTACCTTATGTAAATAACGAGAGTGGGACATTTCGTCAAGCTGCGTTTCACCAAATTTTTGAATAATTTAAAATATAAAAGAATTAAAAAATGAGATTTAAATAATTAATCTTCATTTTAAATATATATAATTAAAAATATATATTATCAAAATTAATCATTAAAATAAAAAAAAAAAAAAAAAAAGATTTATATATTTAATATCAAAATCTTTCGAACTTTCCTTTTATTAACCCTGAATATATATATGATATTTATAATATAATAAAAGGTAAGTTCCAAGAACATAATTATGTTCATTTTTTGGAATTTTTAGAATATTTTAAAAAAACCAATTTAATTAATTATCTTTTAAAAAATACTTAAATTTATTTGCAAAAAAAAAAAAAAAAAAAAAAAAAAAAAAAAAAAAAAAAAAAAAACTTTTTTCAATTATTATTGGAATTACAAAAAGAACTCAAATATTATGTTGACAAAGAAAGGAGAACTACCGGAATTTTTTTTAAAAAAAAATTAATACGGACTGAGGAAATAAAGGCTTTAGTTAAATAATACAAAAATAAAGAAACTCTATTAATAAAAAAAAGTAAAGGGTTAGAATTATTTCATTGAATTAAGGTTGAAAATTTTATATGATTTAAATATTAAAATTATTGATTAGTAATAAATTATTAAGAAATAACAGAAAATTGACCAAATGAATTCTGTCGTACATAATTCTAGTTTATTAATAGTTAAAAAATTATTTTAAAAAGAGAATGAATGAATAAATACAATAATGATTAAAGTATTTTCTAATATTTATTGGATTAAGTTAGCTTAAGAACATTAAAATATATAATTTTATAATCAAATATTATTATATTAAAAATATATTTTTATAATTAAAATATTGTTATTATAATATTATTTTTTTACAAAATATAAATTTATACTGTTATAATTAAAAATAATTTTTGTATTTTTTTTTTTTTAAAAAAATATTAAAATATATTTTTATTTTTATTATTAAATATATTTTTATCATTAAATATTATAAATAATTATTTTATTACTATTTTACAAAAAATTAAAATATATCTTTATAGTTAAATATATTTTTAAAAATAATTATTTTATTACTATTTTACAAAATATTAAAAATATTTAATATTTGTAAAGATAATATTAAAATAATATTGATTATTAAATAAATATTATAAAAAAGTTTTAAAAAACATTTTTTGAATTTTTATTTATTTATTTATTCATTCATTTATATCAATACGCCACTTGGTGAAATGCAACTCTCCCATAAATAACCTATAATTTACACTACAAATTAAGCTTACTATTTGTTATTTATAATTTACAATTCATTTATAATTTTTTTTTTTTATTTTTTTTTTTAGAATTTTGGCATGAATTAATATTATCTATTGAATATTAAAATTAAGAAGTTCATTTAACATAAAAAAAAAAATAAAAATAAAAAAAATAAAAAGAAATCAATATATATATATATAACAATTTCAGTAATCAATATTTTTTTGTGAAAATTATGCTACCAATGGGAAATTAACTTTTTATTAAAAAAAAAGAAGTTCTCTTAATATACAACAACAACAACAACAATAATAATAATAATAATTGTATTATTATTATTATTAACCAATAACAAAAGTTTATATATTAATTTTTGTACAAGTGATGAATTTAATAAAAAATTGAATTTTTTTTCTAAATCATTATTTTTATTTTTCTCATGGTTCTTATGGTTCTTGAGGATAGGAACGGGAAAATTTAATTGATATTTAACTTTTTATTTTATATATGTTTTTTTTTTTTTTTTTTGAAGGACTTTTATTTTTTATTAATATCATTTTTTGATTATATTTCTATAATTCAATTATATATCAATAATATATACTTCATTTTAAAATATTATTATATATTTTAAATATTTTAAAAATAATGAAAAAAAAAAAAATTACCAATAAAATTTCAAATATATATTTTTTTCTTATATATATAATAACTTTTTATTCATTGAATATGAATTTTTAATAATTTAAAAACTCAGTTTCTTTTTTTTTATATCTCATTTTTATTTTAATTTTACTTTTAATTATATTTTTATTACATTATAAATATATATATATATATTTAATTAAATTTTATATCTTTTATTATTATTATTATTACTATTATTATTATTATTATTTTTTTTAAGTTATAACTTTATAACTTATAAATTGAATAATAATAATAATAATGATAAATATGTTTGAAATACTAAATTAAAGAAATAAATGAATGAGTCACTTTTTTTTTTTTTTTTTGTACAATTAATAAGGAATTAAATATTAAAAAGTTAAATATATTTACACACATATATAAAATTTAAACAATTTTTATGATATTAAAGTATTAGTTTGAATGAATAAATTAAACATCTTATTTAAGCTTATATTTATTAAATAAGAATTGAGAATAATTAAAGAACATGTAATTTCGTTTTATTATATTATATTATATTAATTATATTACTGTTTTTTAAAACCATTTAAATTATAGATCAATATATATTATTTTTAAATTACAAAAAAAAAAGAAAAAGAAAAAAAAAAGTAAAAAAAATAAAATTATTTTCAAGAAGTTGAATTAAAAATAAATGTACCAGTTTTTTTTTTTTTTTTTTTTTTTTTTTTTTTTGTTATAATTTGTATTATAGTTTAATATATACTGTTATTATTAATTAAAAATAAAAATAAACAAATTTGTTTTCAGATTGCTTAAATATATATATATATATATATATATATTTTTTTTTTTTTTAATTTAAAAAAATAAACAAAATTGTTACGAGTGAATCATTTTTTTTATTTTTATAATCATCAAGGTATTAAATATTAATTAAATGAACTTTTTTTTTTTTTTTTTTTTTTTTTTTCGTTATTATTTAAATTACAGCTAATAATATAAAAATTTAAATACATACTATTTAAATATTAATTGGAAAGTGAAAAAGTAAATTAATTTTAATATATATATATATTTTTAATTAAAGATAAAGAATTTAAATTTCTATTATATATATATAAAGTTAACATTTATATATTAAAAAAATAACAATTAACTTGAATTTTTAACCTAATATTAATAATTTTTTTTTTTTTTTTTTTTTTTTTTTTTTTTATTTGGACAAGAAACTTTTTAATTAAATTTAATTTTTTTTTTTTTTTATTAGTATTAGTTTTATTTTATAAAGTTTGTATTGAATATATTCGTTCTATTTTTATTTTTTACTTATAAATAAAATTTCTATTTATTAATGATAAATTAAATTATTAAAGTTATATTCAGTATAAATGTTATTACTTATAATGAACCTTTTTTTTTTTTTTTTCCTTTATATTGTAAAGTTCAGATCAATTTTATATATCAAATTGTTATATTAAAATTTATATTATAAATTACAAATTAATATTTAATTATTTTATTTAATTTACTTTTTAATTTATTTATATATTTTTTTAAAAAAAAACAAAAAATTGGAATACATATTTAAAAAATTAAGAGTTTTTTTTATTTTCTTTATTTTTATTTTATTTTTATTTTTTTTTTCTTTTCACTTTACATATTTTTAATATGCCAACAATATATTAATTATAATTTTTAAATTTTTTTATTATCGACTATTTTATTATTACACGTAATAAAAGTTTATTATTTTTTTTTTTAAAAAAAAAAAGAGACAAAAACTGGATTGCATATTTTAAAAATTATGAAATTATTTATTTATTTATTTATTTATTTCTATTTTATTTTTATTTTTTTTTATTGCTACATGTAATTTTAATATTTTAATAATATATATTAATTATAATTTAATTTTTTTTTCTACTATAAATCATTTGATTATTGCATGTTATAAAAGATGTTTTTATTATTAATTTATTATTGCATATTATAAAAGAAGTTCTTTTATTTTTTTTTATTTTTTTTTATTTTTATTTTATATTTCTATTTTATTTTTTATTTTTTATTTTTTATTTTATTTATTTTTTTTTTAATTTCACTAATTATAATGAACCTTTTTTTTTTTCCTTAAATTATAAAGTTCAGCTCAATTTTATATATCAAATTAATATAATAAAATTTAGATTATAAATTACAAATTACAATTATAGTGATTAAATAAAGTATATTTAATTATCTTATTTAATTTACTTATATATATAAATATTTTAAAAAAAATAAAAAACTGAAATATCTATGTTTTTATTTTTATTTTTATTTTTATTTTATTTTATTTTATTTTAAATTTATTACTACACGTTATTATTATAATATTCTAATAATATATTAATTATAATTCATTTTCTTTTCCATTATTTTATGAATTATTATAAATAATTGAATAATAAGTAATAAGTAATAAATAATGAATTATAAATAACGAATAATATATATAATGAAAAATAAATAATAAAATTTGTTACATTAAAGATAATACAAAGTTAGGTCTATTCTAATAATACATTCATCATTTACCATTTGTGTAACAAATAAAGGAAAAATCTAATAAAAATTAAAATTTGTTGTAATTTTTTTTAGTTAAATGTAACAGATTGTAAAGATCAGTATGGTGGCTTTGCTGATATTTTCTTTTTAGAGGACACTTTCAAAGTTCAGTAATTTTTAATTGAAAAACAATTAATTTTTCCTATAAAAGGAAACAATTAAATTAAAATCTAAATGAAATTAAAAATAAAAAATTTTAATATAATATAAAAAACAAATTGAAAATAAAAAAAATTAAATAGGACATAAAAAGAATTTTTTTTTTTTTATTTTTTATTTTTTTTTATTTGTGAGTTATATAGATAAAATATTTTATTAGGCTGAAAAATTTTTATTTGATAAATAATTATATGTAGTCAACCATAAGTTTATTCAAAAATAATATAAATTTATTGTTGAAAAGTAATTGATATTTGTTAATACATATTGGTTAATATATGAAATGAAATAAAGGATAATTGATTATTAAATTCTTTTATTTCATTTTTATTGATTTTATTAATAATTTAAAATCTTTATTAATTTTTTTTATATATAATTTAAAAAAAAAAAATTTTTTTAATGAAGATTTAATTATTACATTTATAATTATAAAGATTTAGTATATTATAAAAAGTGTATTTAATTATAATAAAAGATAATCATATGTATATTAAATATTGCTTTTAAAATAAAATAAAATAAAATAAAAATTTATAAAACTTGATTTGAGAATTAAATCTTTTTATTTAATTTATTATTATTATTATTATTATTATTTTAATTTTTTTTTTATGGTAACTTTTTTAAGAAGTTTAATTAAAAAAAAAAAAACTATTGAAATAATAAAAATTTAAATAATAACAACAACATATGATGCTGATATAAAAAGTTTATTTTTATTATTATTATTATTTTTTTTTTTTTGTATACATAATCAAAAATATATATAAATTTTATTTTTTTCATTTATTTTGTATATACCATAATATTATATTTAATAAAATATATATATAGATATTTTATTTTACTTTCATTATTAGAACAAATATCCATTATATCTATTATGTATAAATAGTTGGATTTATAATATGATGGTTATACCTATTTATATGTATCATCATTGTATTATTTATTTTTTTTTTTTTTTTTTTTTGATGATTTGTAATTTAAATGCTTATTTTTTTTTATCTTATTTAAAACTAATTATTTAGAAAAATAAGCTTTATATATTAGAATATATATATACATATATACTTTTTAATACATGGTTTCACTCTAGATTTATTTGATATTTTAAAAATAATTTTTATATTTCTGACTTTATTATTAATAAATATACGTTTCAATTATGCATTAGACAATAATATAAATTGATATTGAATCATTTTTTTTTCTTTTTGAAATAAAATGTAAATATTTATTCCGATAACAAAAATTTAACTTTAAATAAAAAGTCAAATAAAGATTATTTTTATTCTTGATTTTCTATATTAGCTTCTAATATAAATATTTTAAAATTCTATATAAAATTAGTTTAATTTTTATTTAATTATTATTTTACACATTTATTTATTTATAATAATAATAATACCATTATTTTTTCTTTTCTTTTTGATAATTAGCTAATAAACTATTTATTATCATATAAAAATGTAATTAACATTTTATTTTTATTTCAGTAAAGTTGAAGGTTAATTTATTGCTAATATATTGAAATATAAAATATTATTTAATTGCTGATATATTCTAAAATTATATAACAAAGGATAATCTATAATTAAACTTTAACAACTTAAAAATAAATATTCATACTATTAATTACAAATTTTTAATTTTTTTTTTTTTATTTTTAAAAAACGATTGAAAATTTAAAATTAAAAAAACAAAACAAAACAAAAATACAAAAACAAAATCCATTTAAATAATGAATTATTTTAAAATTTTCTTATATCATTGTTTAATATCATTATGAATATTCTTTTAAATATAATTATCATGTATTAAATAATACTATTAATTATTATTATTATTAATTATTATCATTAAATATTATTATTATTCTTGATTTTCTTTATTATTTTAAATATATTCATTTTATTATTATTATTATTATTAAAACGATACTTTTCATTATTTTTTTTTAAATATTATTATAGATTTAATATAATTTTTTTTTTTGTTTATACCTTTTAAATAAATTAAAATAAAAATATAAAACTATATAATTTTTTAAATATAATTTAATATACGTGGGAGTCATCTCTATAATAAATTAATAAATATATTAAATATAAATTTTAATTGAGTCATTTCTCTATAATATATTAACAAATATATTAAATCTAAATTTTTATTGATGTATCATTCAACAAATTTAGAATCGCAAATAATTTCATCAAATTTAATAATTAAATTAATATTTATGATAAACTTTTATATATTTTTAAATTCATTATCTTCATATTCATATTTATTATTTATTCATTCATTTTATAGATTTAAAAAAATGAATAATATATATATATATATATATATTTTTTTTTATTTTTTATTATAATAAATTATTTATATTTATTTATTTTCAATTATAATTATTTATTTATAATGAAATACAAAAGAAAATAAATAATAAATATAAATGGGTTTTAAAATAAAATAAAGTTATATGTAACAAGAAATTAGCAAATTGAATCATTTTATTTTTAATTATATTGTAATAATATATATTCAATTTATTTTAATAATAATTTATTTATAATGAAATACAAAAGAAAATAAATAATAAATATAAATGGGTTTTAAAATAAAATAAAGTTATATGTAACAAGAAATTAGCAAATTGAATCATTTTATTTTTAATTATATTGTAATAATATATATTTAATTGATTTTAATATTTAATTTTATTTTATATTTTATAGATTCTAATTTTATATATTAAATCTATCAATACAAAAAACAAAAAATAAAAAATAAAAAAACAAATATTAAGTTATCTAATGAATAAGAGTTTAGTGTAATTACATTTTTTGATACAAAAATCTACTTAAATTATTAATTAATTATAATGGATAATTAAAAATTATAAAAACGAAAAATAAAATTGAAAAAGCTAATAATTAATTAGTAAATATTAAAAATTAAAAATTAAAATTAAAAATAAATGTGGATATATAAAAACACTCATTTTAATCTTCAAAAATTCTTCTTTTAATTTATCTTTTTTTTTTTTTTTTATATTCTTTTTTTTTCTTTTATTTATTTTTCTTTATTTTCTTCTTTTCTTTTATAAATTATAACATAATATTAATATTATTAATATTAATATTTTGTAATATTTTGTATTATCAAAATATAAATTACATATTTTTTTTCTTAATTTAAATCTCAGATAAAAATTAATTGAATTGAAAAGAAAAAAAAAATTGAATATTTATTTGTAATTTATTAAAAAAAAATAAAAAAAGCAATAATAGAAAATAAAAGAATAGTAAAAAAAAAATATATTTCCTTCAAAAGAATAAAAAGAAAAAGAAATATATATATATAAATATATATATATATTAAAATTAAAATATTATAACAAAATGAGAATATTATATTTAGAATTTTTAATTTTATTCATTTATGGCGTTTTAGCTAATGAAAGATATATAGCTAATGAAAGAAGCGCTAAATGTAGTGCTTCAAGATTATGTCCACTAAAAGGTATATATTCATATATATTTGTAATTTCAAATAAGTAGCTATTAAATTTTTTGCATTTATTTGTAACAGTTTCATTTCTAAATTACTTTTCTTATTTTTTTTTTTTTTAAATAAAATGTTCTTAATATATTATTCAGTTGAATATAGAAATTCAACTTTATCTAATATTGAATTAGGAGATCACAAATATTATCAATGTTGTTCATCTTCAGGTAAAAAAAAAAAAAAAAATTATATCAAAGTTACAAAATAAGAAAATAAAAGTACTTTATTTTTAGGTAAAGAATGTTCTTTCTAAACTATTTATAAATAAAATAATTAAAATAATAAAATTATGATAAAGGTTACTGTGGTGAAACTATTGAGTATTGTGGTGAAGGATGTAGATTTGGTGCATGTTTAAATGACCTTGATATGGCAAACGATAGTTCAGAATGTAAAGCTTTAAATGAAAGAGGAGAATGTAATACTGATTGCCCATGTGCTGATGGTATATATATATATAAATATATATATATTTTTTTTTATTTTAAAAAAAAATCTTATAAGAAATAATAATTTTTATATATAAAATGTTAAATTAAATGTAATCTTAGATGAAGTATTAAAATATTAAATGAAATATATATATATATATTATTTTATTAAAATAAAAAGGTGCGGAGTGTTCAGAAAATGGATTTTGTATGAGTCCAGTTCTTGATAAGAGACATTCTTGTTCATATTTAAGAGATAAAGGAAGATGTAGTAGTGATTGTCCATGTAAAAGAAGTAAGTTTTTTTTTTTTTTTTTTTTTTTTTTTTTTTTTTGTAAGAAATTAACTAAAATAAATGAAGTTTTATTGATATATATCATTATTTATAAATATTTTATTAATGAATTTTTTTTCCCTTTTTTTTTATTATTATTTTTTTTATATATTTAAAAAACCAATATATAATAATAAAATCAATAAAATCAATAAATAATAATAAAATTAATAAAATCAATATATAATAATAAAATTAATAAAATCAACAAATAATTAAATCAATAAATAATAAAATCAATATATTAAATCAACAACAAATAATAAATTCATTAAATTAAATCAACAAATAATAAAATCAATAAATAATAAAATTAATAAATTTAAAAAACAAATATTATTATAATAATGATAATAATAATGATAAAAATTAATAAATATTAAATCAATAAATAATGACAATAATAAATAATAATAAATATTAAATCAATAAATAATAATAATAATAATAATAATAATAATAATAATAATAATAATAATAATAATAATAATAATAATAATAATAATAATAATAATAATAATAATAATAATAATAATAAAAATTAATAAATATTAAATCAATACATAATAATAATAATAATAAATAAAACAAAGAGGGTGAATGCTGTTCAGAATATGGTTATTGTGGAACTTCTAGTTCTTTTTGTGGTTCATCTAAAAAGAAATCAGAGTCATCAAAAGTTACAGTGAGAACTACTTCATCCCCTGGTATTGTCATTTACTTACCAAGCTATAGATTAGATTCAGAAATTAATATTAAGAAATTCGATTTCAGGAGGATTAATGTTCTTAATTATTGCTTCTTCCAATTCCATTCAAATGGTGAAGCTTACGCGGGAAATTATGAAATGGATATTAAGAATAGAATGGTTAAATATGTGACTCATGATCTCAGAAAAAAGTATCCTCATCTTAAGATTATTGTTACTGTTGGTGGTACTAAAGGTTCCAAGAATTTCAAATATGTCCTAGGTCAATCATCATCTAGATATAAGGCTGCCAAAACTATTGCAAAGGTGGTTGATGATTATAGGTTTGATGGTGTAGATATTGATTGGGAATTCCCTGAGACGGAAAGTGAAGCCAATTCTTTATTGTCTTTTATTAAAAAAATTCGTGAATATATGGGTTACGATAAATATTTGACTCTTTCTGCCTCTCCTTTAATTTCTAGATATCATGGTCTTACAAGTGTAATGGAACCCTACTTAAATTGGTTTAATCTTATGACTTATCACTATTCCGGTTACTGGGATAAGTATAGTGGCTACAATTCTCCTCTTTATCCGCCAAATTCTGATAAGAATCGTCAAAAGAATAGTGATTACACTGTGGATAGCTATATAGAAGCAGGTGTCCCCCATAAAAAACTTCTTTTAGGGGCCCCATTCATGGGTCAAGCTTGGAAGGTGGTATCCTCTTCCAAAAATGGTTATAATCAACGTGGAAATGCTAATGTTAGGGGTGATTCATATGACCCAAATTGGGAAGGTTTATGGTCTTACCGTGCATTACGTAAAGAAGGTATTCTTACTTCGAGAAGGAGCACTTCTCGCAAATGGGTTAGAACTTGGCATAGTGATGTTAAATCACCAACTCTTTTCAATAAGAGTTCCTACACCTATATTTCGTATGATGATGTTGATTCTATGTGTGAACGTGCTAAATATGTAAGAAAGAAGAGAATTGGTGGTATTATGGTTTGGGAAACAGGTCAAGATTATAATAGAGAATTATTGGATGCTATACTTGATTGCTATTAGATTTATTTCCTTTTTTATTTAATTTTATTTAATTTAATTATTTTTTTTTAAATTAATTAAAAGGAAATAAATACTAAGCAAGAAAATTCATACTTAAACAAAGCAAAACAGAAATTAATATAATAAAAATAATTTGATAAATATATTTATATATATACCAACAATAAAACTCAATATAATAATAATATAATTCAATTCAAAAAAAAAAAAAAAAAAAAAAAAAAAAAAAAGGAGAAAAAGGAGAATGGAATGGAATAAATATATAATTCTAAATGAAAAGATAAAAAAAAAAAAAAAAAAAAAAGGAAAAATATATATATGTATGTATATATATATAAATTTATTAAATCGTAGCATTTGTATAATGTATTTATAAATACATTTTTACATAAAGCATTCTTTTATTTTATTTATTAAATTTTTTAATTTATTATAATATTTATTTTTATTGTTTTAATTATTACTTTTTAATTTTTTTTTTTTTTTAAAAATTAATATATATATATATTTATAAAATCTTTTTTTTTTTTTTTTTTTTTTTTTTAAAAAAAAAAATATTAAATATATATGATGATATATATTTATAATTTAATTTATATATTCTATTTTCTTTAACCTTTTTGATTTAAATTATAATTTTAAATATTCTTTTTTATGATTTATTTTTTTAAATTATATAAAAGGATATTTTTATATTTATATATAAAAAAAAAACAAAAACAAAAACAAAAAAACAAAAACAAAATTATTATGAATATATATCTAAAATCTATTCTATTATTATTTACATTAAAAGATTTATTTTCAATATTAATAATTAATATCATATTTTAATATTTTATATATATTAAATTTATATTATTAAAAACTATTATCTTCTGTATTTATTTCTTTTTTTTTTTTATAATACATGTATATATATATTTTTTATTGTCATTAATATTTAAAAACTTTTTTTATCAATATATAAAAATAAAGCAAAAAAAAAAAAAAAAAAAGAATATAATATAAAATAAAATATTTTTATATTAAAAATTATTAAGAATTTGAAAAGAAAAATATTAAATAAAACATAAATTTTATATATAAGCAAAGTAATATAAATTATTTCATTCATATTTTTTATTTATTAGTATTTTTTAAATTTTTATTTGCATATCATAATACTTTAAAAATATTAATATCTATAAAATAAATAATTTTTTTTTTTATCAGAATTAATATCAAAAAAGAAAATATTTCAAAAATGTAATATTTAATAGCAGCGGTATGTTTCGATCATACGACCTGTGGGTTATGAGCCCACCACGCTTCCACTGCGCTACGCTGCTTATATTTGATTTTGTTTGATGCAGTATTTAAATAAAAAGAGAATATTATCAAGAAATAAAATTAAATATAATAAATAATTAGTTAAATTATATATGTATATTATAATAATAAATAGTAATATAAAAATTATTAAATTTATTTAATTAGTTAATAGCCAATAGGATTTAATTTATAGTAAATTAGAAATTAGAAATATAAAAGAAAAATTATTATAATTCTTTAAAGAAGGGGAGGTTTTTTTATTTGGAAAAAAATAGAGATAAAATTGGTTAAAATAAATATATTTGGGGAATATATTTATTTATCAAAAATTTTAATAGTAATAAGTTAGTTAGAAATAAATAATTAATAAGATCTTTAATAACATTTTATTATAAAATTTGTATTACGACATAAATAATTTAAATAAATAAATAAAACGACAAAACTATAATTTTTTTTATATTTTGTTTTAATATTAACGTGTATTGTAATTATATATTTTTATATTAGAATATATTTTTATTTAATACAATCTTGCTAACCACAAAAACATTGATACTTATAGAAATAACGTATCATGTTGATAAATAACAAAATTATTAAATTAAAATAAATAATAAAAAAAACAAATTCTTGATAAAGTTTTCTAACTTAACCCAAAAATTAATCCATTCTAAAAAAAAATTAAATCCATATTTAAGAAAAATTAATTAAATAAAGATAATTAAAATAAAATAATAATAAATTAATTAATCATTAATAATTTTAATTAAAAACTAAAATAAATTAATAAATAATATTTTTCTAAGACTACAAATAAACAAAATAATAAACATATTTAATAAATTATAAACAACAAATAAACAAACTTATAAACAACGCAAAATTAAAATTAACTAGTTAAATAATTTTTTAAGTTACTTTTATTTAAAATAATGATTATTTTATTTATTTTATAACTCAACTTTTATAAACAAATTGTAATTAAAATAACATTTTAAAACTCATCTTTATCAACATTTTAATTGTAAATATTGTTTAATTTAATAATAAATTATTCTTTATTTCTCTTTTATTAATTTTATTATTTTTAATGTAAATAGTTTAAAATCAAAGAAAAATATAAAAACATGTAAATATTTCTTATAAATTATTCTTTATTATTAATTATTTAATAAATTATTATAGATATTTTATTAGTTTTTAATAATCAATTTTTATGATTATTAATTAGTTAATAAATTATTATAAATATTTTATTAGTTATTAATAATCAATTTTATTATTAAAATTAAAATAAATTAGTTTAAATAATAAATATTTCATTTTATTATTTTATTAGTTTTAACAATTATTTTATTAATTTAAACAAAATTAATTATTAAATAAATAAAGATTAATATTAAAATAAAAATAAATTTTTTTTTTTAATAAAACATTTTTGTGTTTAATAATAAAACATATTTATTTTTTTTAAATTCCTTAAATCAATTTTTATTCAGTATTTATCCTTTTATTCACTTCTGCAAAATTTAATTTTTGTAGATTAAGAATATTAGGTATAAATCATTGTTGATACGGGGTGTCACTAAATACCTTGTATTTCCTATTAAATACTCTTAATAATAATAAAATAAAATTATTATTAAATATTCTTATTAAAATCTTTTATTAATATCAAATATAATAAAAATTATTATTAAATATTCTTATAAAATTCTTTTATTAATATTAAATATAATAAAAATTATTATTAAATATTCTTATAAATTTCTTTTATTAATATTAAATATAATAAAAATTATTATAAAATATTCTTATAAATTTCCTTTATTAATATTAAATATAATAAAAATTATTATTAAATATTCTTATAAAATTCTTTTATTAATATTAAATATAATAAAAATTATTATTAAATATTCTTATTAAAATCTTTTATAATAAAAATTATTATTAAATATTCTTATAAAATTCTTTTATTAATATCAAATCTAATAAAAATTATTATTAAATATTCTTATTAAAATCTTTTATTAATATCAAATCTAATAAAAATTATTATTAAATATTCTTATAAAATTCTTTTATTAATATCAAATCTAATAAAAATTATTATTAAATATTCTTATTAAAATCTTTTATAATAAAAATTATAATTAAATATTCTTATAAAATTCTTTTATTAATATCAAATATAATAAAAATTATTATTAAATATTCTTATAAATTTCTTTTATTAATATTAAATATAATAAAAATTATTATTAAATATTCTTATAAATTTCCTTTATTAATATTAAATATAATAAAAATTATTATTAAATATTCTTATAAATTTCCTTTATTAATATTAAATATAATAAAAATTATTATTAAATATTCTTATAAAATTCTTTTATTAATATTAAATATAATAAAAATTATTATTAAATATTCTTATTAAAATCTTTTATTAATATCAAATCTAATAAAAATTATTATTAAATATTCTTATTAAAATCTTTTATTAATATTAAATATAATAAAAATTATTATTAAATATTCTTATTAAAATCTTTTATAATAAAAATTATTATTAAATATTCTTATTAAAATCTTTTATAATAAAAATTATTATTAAATATTCTTATAAAATTCTTTTATTAATATCAAATCTAATAATAAATTATTATTAAATATTCTTATTAAAATCTTTTATTAATATCAAATATAATAAAAGTTATTATTAAATCTTCTTATTAAAATCTTTTATAATAAAAATTTTTATTAAATATTCTTATAAAATTCTTTTATTAATATTAAATATAATAAAAATTATTATTAAATATTCTTATTAAAATCTTTTATTAATATCAAATCTAATAAAAATAATTATTAAATATTTTATTAATATCAAATCTAATAAAAATAATTATTAAATATTTTATTAATATTAAATATAATAAAAATTATTACTAAATATTCTTATTAAAAATTATATAATATTTAAATCATTACTAATTCTTATTTTTATATTAAGAATAACAAAAACCTATTTCAATAAATATTTGATGTAAAATACAGAATTATAAGTTTCTGTATAATATTTTCTAAAACCTTTGAAATAAACTAAAAATAAAACAAAAATTAAAAATAAATTAAATCTTTATTAAAATAAAAATGAACTAAAATACAGAAGAATTCCAATAATAAAAATGATCTAAAATACAGAAAATATCAATTCTGTATAATTCTCTCTCTGAATAACAATATCAAGAAGAAGCTACCGCCCGGAATGCCCTTCGTGATACAAGCTCCAAATTAATTTTTTATATTTTAATTTAATAAATGTTATTTTTTTTTTTAAAAAAAATAATTTAAAATAATAGTTAAAAATTAAAATAAAATAGTTATAATAGTTTTTTTTTATAAAGAATATATTAATAATAAATAAAATGTATTAAAATAAAAGTATAAAAAGAAGAATAAATTTCTTTCTTTTTAATACTTGGAACAAATAATTTTAATTTTAAATTTAAATAAAGAATATTTTAAAATTTAATTTTTTTTTTTTTTCTTGTTTCCAAACTTATTTTTATAGTTATGTGTTAATATTTATTTTTTTTGTTTTGAATATCTTAGTGTTTCAACCCCAGCCCGTATCATTGTGATAAATAACAAAATTAATAAATCTTGAAAATTTATTATCATAAAATCAAAACTAACCTTAGCCAAGTTTAATAATAATTTAATAAAATAAAAAAATTAATTAATTAATTAATTAATTAAAACAAATAAATTACACTTAAAAATTACATTAATACTCAGATATGAAAGAAATATTATATATTTTTCAAAATAAAAATATTAAGATTAAATTTAAAATAAAATAATTAATTTTAATAATTAGTTTTATAATAATTTTTATAATTAATTTTATAATTAAATAATAATTTTATAATAACAAAATTTATTAATTTAAATAGCAAAATATTTTTAATTATTTTTATAATAAACAAATTTATTTATTTTATTATTAAATATTTATTTTATTATTAATTTTATTACTTTTATTTTATTTAATTATTCTTTTTATTTATAAATTATAAATAGTTTAATTTTAAAGAAAAATATAAATACTTGTAAATATTTCATGTAAATATTATTATTATTATTATTATTATTATTAATTAATTTTATAATTTTAATAATCACTTTAAATTTCGTAATGTTTAATAAATTTTAATAAAAGATTTATAAAATAAAATATTAGAAAACAAGTGTTCTAATAAACCAAATTTTTAGTGTTATTTTTAATAAAACATTTTTAATTCATAAATAACTTATACAGTTATTATTAAAATAAATTGAAATTATCACTTTTTAATTCTATATTAAAATTAAGATAATTTCTAAAATTTATCAGTGGTCCTTCGAACCGGAGAGACAGCTAACTTATTATTAATAAGTACTATTTATTAACACTAGAGTATGAACTAGTATAAAAATTCATAATATTAAAATAAAGGATAAATAATATTTATTATATAATACTATTTAAAAATAAAAACTAGAGTATGAACTAGTATAAAAATTCATAATTTAAAATTAAAAATAAAATATATATATGTATATATATATAATAATATAATAATAAAATAATAAATAAAAATAAATAAATTAGTAAAAAAAAAAAAATAAGGGTTATATAGGTTTATAGTTTGTTAACAACACACTATTGGAACTAGATTCTAGGTTGAGTTAACATACTATAAATTAGAATAGGTGAAAGAGAGTAGTAGATTTTTATTATAGAGAGTAGAGCACGTATAGAATAGAAAATTTATTAGGAGAATAGCATATTATTGTATCGATACTCTAATTTAGAGAAGGCAAAACTTTACAATAATAGTGTGAAAACTAATAAAGAGAGTATATATAATACGTGGAGGTCGAAAATATAATAAAAAGGCTACGAAAATTTTGTGCCACCTTATATATAACTCTGTTTCCTAAATATAATACTTTAAAGAAGATATACAAAAAAAAAAAAAAAAAAAAAAATAACTTATTAAAGAAACGTATAATAAGTGAATGAATAAATAAATTGAAATTGATATATAAAATTTTAATTAATTAAAAATTTGATTAAATAATTAAATTTAAATATATAAATATTTTGTTAGTGAATAAATTATTATATAAAATAAAGTATATAAATTATATAAAGGAGAAAACAAAATTACTTCTAAATTCCAGAGTAAAATGTCCGATTTAAAATCAATTAATTTCAACAGAATTCCTATATTAGGTCAACCGACTGTAGAATTTGATGATTGGAATTTCTCATATACTCGTTGGTGTAATTCCAATAAAATTGACGAAGAAGAAAAGATAGAATGTTTAATTTCAATTACTACTGGTATTGCAAGAAAGATAGTAATAAATTCATTAAATAAAACTACCCCAGATAAATATGATACCATTATAAGTAAATTACAGGAACATTACAAGGGTTCTCTTCCTAAAAATTCAAGGTTATTAGAACTTTCAACAGCTACAATTAAGAAAGGTGAAAGTGTTGCAGAATTCAACATAAGGTTTGAAACACTTTTAAATAAAATTAGAATTGATTTAAATAAGGAAGTTATAATCTCTTATTATATTAATGCATTTCGGACTTTAACTAAAACCTATGAGGCTTTATTAGAAGCAGAACCGCAAAACTTAAAAGATGCAATGAAAATAACGTCTAAAAAGGAGAAGATATATAAATTAGTAGAATCAAATAGATCCAAAGATAAAGGAGAACCAAACAAAAGAAATATAAAATCTAACACTCAAAATAATTATGGAACATATTATACAAGTACTTATAATAAAAATAATACATTTAATAATAAGAATAATAATATAAATAATAGTCACAACAATAATTACCAAAAATATAATAATAATATAAAACCTACTCATAATTATATTAATCAAAATGTTGAAAATAGAAAAATCACATTGAAACCTACACAACTTCAAGATGATGAATTACAAGAAATAACTCAGAAACTTGCTGATTTAAAAATCAATGTATGCTTAAATTGTCAAAGAATAGGTCATGTTAAAGATGATTGCCCTGAATTAGAAGAAGAGTGTTTAAATTAAATTATGGGAGTAAGCAATCTCCCAAAATAACTAAAATTGCATCATCAAATCAGTCAATAAATTACCTTAATAACGAAAATAATCAAATCCCTTAAATTAATGTAGCCCAGAAAAAGAAAGTGCCTACAAGTACTTTGGATAAGAATAAAATCTCTCCAAATAATAAAAGTATAGTTAAACCATCCATTCTCAATCAACCAAATATTAAGAAAGTTAAACATCAAAAGAAAGCAATTAGGAATACAAGAAGAAGAAAAATAAGTGAAGAACTTAATAATGAAAAACAAAATGACCATGAATTAAATGATAATGATGAAATTATTATTGATGAACCAAATAATACAAAGGAAAATACAAAAGATTCTGAAATGAAAAATAATTCAGAAAACAATAATGGAAATAATAATGAAAGTAATAATGAAAATAATAAGAATAATGTAATTAACATAATTGATGAACATAGAAAAATAAATAATGAAAATAATACCAAAGACGTTCTAACACATAGTCAATTTCTCAGTCAAACTAAACAAACCAGAAAAAGAAGTATGACAGATATACAAATGTTAGAACCAGGTAATAAATTTAATATAATTAAGGAAGCCAACAACTTGTTTCCGAAAATTAGTCTTGCACAATTACTTTCTATTAGTCCTACTCTTAGGAAGGAATTAGGACAAGGATGTAAGCCAAAAATAGATAATGTATTATGCTCTCTTTATAATATTCCTATTCCAATCTTTATTGGAAAAACGAAAGAAGTATTTTTAAAAATTCTTTACGATACAGGAGCAAATATAAATGTTATAACAACAGGATGTTTAAATAAATTTAATGATGTGAAAATTGAAGAAGATATAATAGAACAAAATATTACTTTAGCAAATGGATCTACAGTACCTACTAAATACTATGTTCCATTGAAAATTAACATTAATGATTCTTGCAACATTTATGAAAAATTTTATATTATAAATCAAGATAATCCATACTTTGATATTATTTTTGGAAGAAGTATCCAAAAGAAATATAGATTACTTATTGATCCAGATGATGATTTCATATATCAGAAAACAAGAAAAGGTCTTAAAAAGATAATCCAGATAATTAACTCAAATAATACAAATAATATTCCCTTAATGAATGCTATTTATGTATCTAAAGAAGATGAAGAAATTCGTGAATTTAACTCTACCTTAAACGAAATTCTCAATTCTGTTCCAGATAAAGTTAAATCAAAATTTGAAAGTCTTATTAATCAATACAAAAATTGTATGGCAACATCACTAAGTCAGCTAACAACTGCTAACCTTGAACCACATTCAATAATTACTACTACTGAAAAACCTATTAAGCTAAAACCTTATAAATTATCAAAAGAGCATTCTGATATTCTAAAAGAAGAAATTATATCCTTACTTAATAAAGGCTTAATTATTCCTTCGCATTCCCCTTGGTCATTTCCTGTTTTATTAGTCAGAAAGAAAAATGGGAAATGGAGACTATGTATAGATTACAGAAGGCTTAATGAAATCACTATTAAAGATTCATATGCACTTCCTTTCATCGATGAACTTGTCTCTTCAGTTAGAGGTGCTAAAATATTTTCAGCCCTTGACTTATATTCGGGTTATCACCAAATCCCAATGAATCCCAGAGATATCGAAAAAACTTCTTTCACAACAAAATTTGGAAACTATAATTTTGTTGTTATGCCTTTCGGTTTAACTAATGCTCCCGCTACCTTTCAAAGGGAGATGAACAGAATCCTTTTACCCCTCATTGGTAAATGCTTATTCGTTTACATCGATGACATAGTTGTATATTCTACTTCTATTGAAGAACATCTTGAACATTTAAAACAAGTATTTGAAATATTCTCCAAGTATAATCTCTCCCTCAATCTTCAAAAATGCAAATATTTCCAAGAATCAATTGAAGTCTTAGGTCATGTTCTTACCCCTAATGGTTTAAAAACTGTTCCTTCTAAAGTTCAAAGTATAGCCCTTTGGGAAGCTCCCAAAAATGTTAATGAGCTCAGGTCCTTCCTTGGTCTTGCTAGTTATTACAGAAAATTTATACAAAATTTCTCTATAAGAGCTGACTCTCTTTTTAAACTACTTAAGAAAAATCAACCATATATATGGACTTCTGATCGTAATGAAGCTTTTGAAGACATACGTCACTGTTTATTGTCTGACCCTATATTATGTTATCCTGACTTTGATAAAGAATTTATTGTTAGAACAGACGCCTCTACTCAAGGTATCGGTGCTGTCCTCTTACAGGTGGAGGAAGACAAATTGGAACACCCAATTTGTTGTGTAAGTCGTACTTTATCACCTCCAGAAAGAAATTACTCTGTAACTGATCTTGAAGGTTTGGCTATTAATTACGCAATCCAAAAATTCCGTCAGTACTTAATTAGTAACAAGAAACCAACTATATTCATTACAGATCATAAACCACTCTTAGGATTTTACAAAAATACTATTCCAAATAAAGGAAGACACATGCGTTGGATAGAAGAATTTAACAAATATAAAATTGAACTAAAATATGAAAAAGGAAAGAAAAATGTTTTCGCAGACGCTCTTTCAAGACTACCTTCAAAAGACAGCGAAGATATTATAAAATGTATTAATACAATTTTAGCTGATCTTAATCCAAAAGATTTAAACCTACCAGAAGGAATAATCAAATACTTCACTAAGAATTATCAAGTTGTTGATAACACCTTATATTATAAGAAAGATGATACTTATTTAAAAGTTATCTACCGTGATGAAGACAAAAAGGATATAATTAATCGTGCTCATTCTGTAGGACATGAAGGAGCCGAAAAAACTGTAAACAGAATACTAAATTCATATTATTGGCCCGGCATTTGGAATGACGTTAGGATGTGGATCAAATCTTGCAGAAAATGTCAACTTTGTAGACCAAAACCAATCCCGAAAAACACTGCAGATAATGTAACACCAGTTGAACAACCATTTACTCGTGTTGGACTTGATACGATTGGTCCTCTTCCAATTACTAAAAATGGAAATATGTATATTATTACATTGGTTGACTACTTCACAAAATGGGTTGAAGCTAAAGCCGTTCCAAACACAAAGACTGAAGAAGTTATAAAATTTTTAACTGAAGTTATATCAAGACATGGTCCTCCAGAAATAATTGTTACAGATAATGGAAGTTCGTTCGCATCAGATATTACTAAAATGATGATAGATCTTTATGGGTCATGGGTGCACTTTGTATCTCCACATCATCCAGAATCAAATGGTATGATTGAAAACCGTAATAGAGAAGTAGAGAAAATTCTAAGACTCTTAGTTGAAAACGAAAGTGAATGGGATGAATATTTACCATCCGCACTTTGGGCTCTTAGAACAACAAAAAATTCCAAAACAAAATTTAGCAGCTTTGAATTACTTTATGGGAGAAAAGACACCTGGCCATTAGAAGTAATGTTTCCAGATATTTACAAAGATCCAAATGAAACAGATGAAGAATATATTTTTAGAAGATTCCTTAGACATCAGAATTGGGTGAAACAAGCAACAGAATATTCGGATTACGCAAATCAATATTGGGAACATCGCATTGGACTATCGAAATCACTAAAGAAAAATTATAAACCCGGAGATTATGTGATGATAAGATTAATTGGAAGAAGTAAGTTAAATCCTTACTTTTATGGACCATATAAAGTAGTTAACAAACAAAAATTCAATACAGTTGTCCTCGAAGATCCTCAAACAGGAAAACTTCTTGATCGAAATGTACATATTAAAAATGTTTTTCCTTATATCATTCCAGAAAAAGAATTAACTTCAAGGGACGAAGTTCAATCTTAACCGCCGAGGAATTGATAAATAACAAAATTAATAAATCTTGAAAATTTATTATACATAAAATCAAAACTAACCTTAGCCAAGTTTAATAATAATTTAATAAAATAAAAAAAAAAATTAATTAATTAATTAATTAAAACAAATAAATTACACTTAAAAATTACATTAATACTCAGATATGAAAGAAATATTATATATTTTTCAAAATAAAAATATTAAGATTAAATTTAAAATAAAATAATTAGTTTTAATAATTAGTTTTATAATAATTTTTATAATTAATTTTATAATTAAATAATAATTTTATAATAACAAAATTTATTAATTTAAATAACAAAATATTTTTAATTATTTTTATAATAAACAAATTTATTTATTTTATTATTAAATATTTATTTTATTATTAATTTTATTACTTTTATTTTATTTAATTATTCTTTTTATTTATAAATTATAAATAGTTTAATTTTAAAGAAAAATATAAATACTTGTAAATATTTCATGTAAATATTATTATTATTATTATTATTATTAATTAATTTTATAATTTTAATAATCACTTTAAATTTCGTAATGTTTAATAAATTTTAATAAAAGATTTATAAAATAAAATATTAGAAAACAAGTGTTCTAATAAACCAAATTTTTAGTGTTATTTTTAATAAAACATTTTTAATTCATAAATAACTTATACAGTTATTATTAAAATAAATTGAAATTATCACTTTTTAATTCTATATTAAAATTAAGATAATTTCTAAAATTTATCATTTGTTGATAAAGAATAGAATAATAATGATATTTTTAATTAAATTTTTAATAATTTATTATATAAAAATATATTATTATATTCTTTACTATTAATAATTTTCTTATATTCTATATTAATAATTTTTTTTATATTAATTATATTTTATTATTTTAAATATTAAATTTATGTAATTAATTAATTTATATGATTGGTTTTAATAATGTAATTAAATAATATAAAATATGTATTATCCATATTATTTTATGAAGGGGGCCTTTCTGAGAAAAGAAATAGTAGAAATAGTAGTGATAATGAAATAGGAATAATAATTGAAAGGTTACCCATATTGTTATGAAAATAAATATTAATATTAATAAAGTATTTTTAACAATAAAATGATTATATAATTTATAAATAATAAATATTTTTAATAATAATTCTTTAAATAAAATTTATAATGTGTAATGATAAATTCTTTTAGTGTAATTTAATAGTTATTTAATTTATCTATTTATTTAATGTTCACACTCCTTTTCTAATATGAACCTCAACATTGTGATAAATAACAAAATTATTAAATTAAAATAAATAATAAAGAACAAATTCTTGTTAAGATAATAACTGAATTTCAATTTCAATTTCAATAATTCAGTTATTTGAATTTCAATATTAATAATTAATAATATAATAATTATTATTAAAATATTTAGGAAATAGTCTAGGCCAACTAATTGACTAAATATTATTAACATATTGAAATTAATATATATTAAATAATGTAAACACGTGACTGTCATTAAATTAATTTCTACATATTATATTTTAATTATAAAATATAATATTTAGTTATATTCTTATATTTTATTTATATTAAATATTTATATTAGTTTATATTATCAATATCAAACTTATATTAATACTATTACATATTCATATTAATAATTAATATTTTAATAATTAATTATTTTATATAAATACATGTTTAAATCTTTTGATTAATCCTTTGTAGGATTATTGTAATTTAAATTATAGTAATAATTATATAAAATAATAATGTAATAAAATATTATTAAAATTAAATAAAATTTATATTTTAAATAAAAACTTAATTATATTTACTAATAACAATATGTTTAAATAAGAGTAAAATTAAATTATTAATTAATTACTATAATTTGGCATCTTGACCTAATCGTTAAGACCAAATTATCTAAAAAACTTTGACAATAATCCTACCAACAATCTATCGATTACCTCAAGATGTCCACAACAATTAGATCCGATCCTAATATATCATTAATAAGTAATGATATATTAAAGCTACCAAAAGAAGAATTCGTTACAATTGAAGAATATAATGAATTTATTCACAAGATGAAGAAGAAAATAAAATCGAAGATATCAGAGATGAACAAAGCAAAACAGGTCGTCTACTCTCAGAAAGTTGTTGTAACAAAATCAATGCTAGACGGATCAATAGACTTCAGAAGTGCTAAGTTAGCTTTATGTCAAATTGAAAGATTAATATTACAAATTAATCAGAACATTTCTAATTTTGAACAGGTTGATAAGTCCATGATATTTTTAAAAGAAAAAATTCCTAATAAAAGACAGAAAGAAGCTAATATTAATGAAAACAACATTAATAAAAATAATAATGAATTAATAAATAAAAATGTCATAAATCTCATCACAAAATCTGAACTTCCTGACAAGGAATCCTACGAAGAAACTACAAGACACAGTAAAAATGACTCTAACGAAGAATCAAATACAATTAAAGGTAGCAATCACAAAAAAGAAAAAATAAAGTCTAATAAAGTTAGTGGAAATAATAAAATGAAAACTAAACCAAAATTAAAATTAAAGAAATCATATAATAAAAATACATATAATAAATTCAATCCAAATCTATTAGTTGCAGTATTTTCTTTTCAAAAATTAATATTTATTTTTTTTCAAATTAAAAGAGGAATAAGAGCAAATTCACATGAATCTGATTTTTCCCCACCAGTAATGGAATAAAAAATTCATATAGTTCAAAAAATTGACTTACTATTTTAATTAATACTGCACTAAAGATATATTCAATTATAATTTACATTTTTTGTATTCTATGATAAATAATTATATCGAACTAAAATTTCTATTTCTTTAATTTAAATATCCAAATCTTTGCAGTTATATTGTTTTTTTTATAATGAAAAAAAAAAAAAAAAAAAAAAAAAAAAAAAAACGAACAGTTATATTTAATAAAATTATATATTTAATTACAATAAATACAAAAACAATTCAAAAAATTCAGTAGGAATCAATATTTGAAATTAACAATTTTTCTTTGAAATTAAAAACCTTATTTATATAATAATTAAACAGTTGAAAATAATCAACTTTTCCTTTATTTTACAGTTAATAATATTCTCTACAAGAATTATAATTAAAATTTTAAGATTTATATAGTTATTAAATTAATACTAGTTAAAATTTAATAATAAAGTATAATTTACAATCTCAACATTTTCAAAATTTCCAAATAGATTATGTCAATTTTAAATTTTTTAGTAACAACAGAACAATAACGAAAAGGCATAATGTAATAAAATATTCGTACGTTCACAATCCAATCAATCCAATCGCTGATTAATAATTATGAATATATGAATCCGAAGGGTGGTCTCTAAAAGTGTTTCGAAAGGTGGTCCATTCCGTTGTACTTATAATTTAAAATTCATTTATATCTTATTGGAATTTATCTAATATTATATTGAAAAGGACGCTTTTCTCTATAATATTCTTTGATGATAAAATGATTATTATGATAAGGACGCTTTCATAATTATCAAGGTTAATATTATATTAAATTGAATATTATAAATATATTCAATAAGTTATATTGATAAAATATATCCAATAGTTAAATTGATAAATTTTCAATTACAATTTCAAAATTTAGAAAATTAAAAATTAAAAATTTTAAAATTTCAAATTTCGACATTTAAAAATTTCACATTACGAAATTTCAAAATTTAATAAAAATTAAATATTCAACTATTTAATAGTAATTTTATATTTTAATATATTTATTATTTACTATATTTTTAAGATTTTCAAAAATTTCATAGTTAATTGTAATAATTGAAATGTTAATTTCAATTAAATTTCAAAATTTCAATTTCAAAAATTTAAAAGGGAATATATATTAAAAATGGTATCAACATATTTAAAAACATTGAATTTTATAATAAAATTTTAATTTTAACAAATTTAGACAAATTTCAAATTTCATGAAATTGTCACTTAAAAGGTCTTCTCTAAAAGATTCAAGTGACCTTTTAATTCCTAATTAATTTTAAAAAATTAAAAAAATTTTTTTTTAATAACTTAACAAAATTTTTTTTAACAATGTTACACAAATCGTCTGGAATCCGATTTTTGTTGAAGGGCATTGTTAAGATAATAACTGAATTTCAATTTCAATTTCAATAATTTAGTTATTTGAATTTCAATATTAATAATTAATAATATAATAATTATTATTAAAATATTTAGGAAATAGTCTAGGCCAACTAATTGACTAAATATTATTAACATATTGAAATTAATATATATTAAATAATGTAAACACGTGACTGTCATTAAATTAATTTCTACATATTATATTTTAATTATAAAATATAATATTTAGTTATATTCATATATTTTATTTATATTAAATATTTATATTAGTTTATATTATCAATATCAAACTTATATTATTACATATTCATATTAATAATTAATATTTTAATAATTAATTATTTTATATAAATACATGTTTAAATCTTTTGATTAATCCTTTGTAGGATTATTGTAATTTAAATTATAGTAATAATTATATAAAATAATAATGTAATAAAATATTATTAAAATTAAATAAAATTTATATTTTAAATAAAAACTTAATTATATTTACTAATAACAATATGTTTAAATAAGAGTAAAATTAAATTATTAATTAATTACTATAATTTGGCATCTTGACCTAATTGTTAAGACCAAATTATCTAAAAACTTTGACAATTCTTGTCTAACTTAACCCAAAAATTAATCCATTCTAAAAAAAAATAAAATCCATATTTAATAAAAATTAATTAAATAAAAATAATTAAAATAAAATAATAATAAATTAATTAATCATTAATAATTTTAATTAAAAACTAAAATAAATTAATAAATAATATTTTTCTAAAACTACAAATAAACAAAATAATAAACAAATTTAATAAATTATAAATAACAAATAAACAAACTTATAAACATCGTAAAATTAAAATTAAATAGTTAAATAATTTTTTAAGTTACTTTTATTTAAAATAATGATTATTTTATTTATTTTATAACTCAACTTTTATAAACAAATTGTAATTAAAATAACATTTTAAAACTCATCTTTATTAATATTTTAATTGTAAATATTGTTTAATTTAATAATAAATTATTCTTTATTTCTCTTTTATTAATTTTATTATTTTTAATGTAAATAGTTTAAAATCAAAGAAAAATATAAAAACATGTAAATATTTCTTATAAATTATTCTTTATTATTAATTATTTAATAAATTATTATAGATATTTTATTAGTTTTAATAATCAAAAAGTATGATTATTAATTATTTAATAAATTATTATAGATTTTTTATTAGTTTTAATAATCAAAAAGTATGATTATTAATTATTTAATAAATTATTATAAATTTTTTATTAGTTTTAATAATCAAAAAGTATGATTATTAATTATTTAATAAATTATTATAAATATTTTATTAGTTTTAATAATCAAAAAGTATGATTATTAATTATTTAATAAATTATTATAAATATTTTATTAGTTATTAATAATCAATTTTATTATTAAAATTTAAAATAAATTAGTATAAATAATAAATATTTCATTTTATTATTTTATTAGTTTTAACAATTATTTTATTAATTTAAACAAAATTAATTATTAAATAAATAAAGATTAATATTAAAATAAAAATAAATTTTTTTTAATAAAACATTTTTGTGTTTAATAATAAAACATATTTATTTTTTTTAAATTTCTTAAATCTATTTTATTCAGTATTTATCCTCTTATTCACTTCTACAAAATTTAATTTTGTAGATTAAGAATATTAGGTATAAATCATCTTCGTGTAAGAAAACAAAACATAGACTTGCACATATGGGTACCCATCTCCCATATGGCCATACAGTTATTAATTAACTGTAAGGTGATGAGTTATTGGCATACTGTATCAGCTTCGCCGCTCTCAATCGTCGTTACACACTGCCCGGAGATGCATTCCTAACGTTCCTACATATATCTCTAATGACCACGAGCATCAGAACGGAACCATTAACTCCTCCCTAGTGGGTGTAATCATTGGCGATTGGAAATTTTACAATCATCAAGGTCTATGCTTCAATTCAAAGCGTAGTATCAGGGTTGGGTGAAATAATCATTTGAGGGAAAGCCTTATGAACATCACGTGTGGTCTCATGATATCCCAGGATAGAAACCTCATCCGATTATTTGGTGCCATGCCGAGGATTCGAACCCCGCCCTCTACAGTAACCTGTATCGTCCTAACCGACTGGACCAACATGGCATCTTCGTGTAAGAAACTTAGATAAATTTATTATAAAATTTATCTATCTTTCTTATTTAATACATTAATTTAATACATTAAATTATTGTATTTATTTTAACCAATAATATTTAATTATTAATTTATATATATTTGATTCTCTTGAGTTCTCTTCGAGAAATCAAGAGTTATTTTTAAATTATTTATAATTAATTTTTTATATTAAATTTTATATGTATATTTTGCAATGTGTATTAAATAAATAATAATAATATTTTAAAATTTTTTATATTACATATATATATATATATTTTTTTTTAATAGATATAACGAGATATAGCTTTTGCCGATATCTGTTTTAACAAAGGGCAATTAGTAACTATAATTATATTATTAATAATAATATAATATTCCAATTAAATAGAAGTGAATTTCAATTTTTATATCACTTCAGCCCTCGTGTTAATATCTATATGTGATCATAGAACATTGTAAATTATATATTTAAATATATCTTATAATTTTTAAAAATTTTATTTTCGTTCGTATGATCAATATTAAAAACTTTTTTATTATTATTATTTTTATTATTATTACTTTATTTATCATAATTATAATTTTATTTATTACTATTATTATTATTATTATTATTATTATTATTATTATTATTTAAATTATTTATTTTTTTATTTTTATTTATTTTAAAGAAAAGAAAACTGAACAACTGTAAAGATATTATTAATATCTTTAAATAATTTTAATTAAATTTAATCATAAATTTAAGTAAAATTAAAATAAATTTATTTGAAATCACGTGTATAAATTATTGAAAATAATTTTAACATAATTTCGATTTTTTCCCAATCATACTAATAAATTAAAAATTTCTCTTGTGAAACTAGTATTTGAAAATCATTTCTTTTTATGTAATTTAATTTAAATAATAAGAGTTAAGGTTTTTTCACAAGATAAATTAACAACATGAAACTATGCAATTAGTCATGTTGAAACTTACGGCATTTTATGCTAAATTTACATTAAATAATTATGACAACTTTTATATTATTTTAAAATAGAAAATATATAATAAATTTACTAATAATATTTAAATAATAAATAAATAATAAATGAACTCAATTAGAATTGATTATATTTATTTTAGTTATTAATTATAATTCTCTTTATTTAGTAATAGTTAATTATTTATTATTAGTTTAGGTTAGTATTGTTTTTAAATAAATAGCTAGATAATATAATTCAATAGGAATTATATATTATAAATGTAATAAGATAAAAATATAAATAGTTATCAAATTTCATGTATTTTAATCGATGTAATTGTTATTAACAATTTCTTGTTAATAACACTTTAAAATAAATAAAGATTTTAATATTTAAAAAATTAATAAAACTTGTTCTTTAAAACTATTATTTTGTGTTTTAGTGTTATTATTGAAGTGTTGATTTATAATCTATTTTTTTACCAAAACTTTATAATAACAATTACCTTTTAAACATACAAAAATACGTTATAAATCAATAAAAAATATTTAAAACACGTGACTCTTTTGTGGCTTATTTGTGGCTTGAATCAAGATATTTTTACCAGATATTTTTACCAAGGATTTTTAGAAGCTACCCACTTTTGACACTACCGACTTTGGAATACTCACAATTTTAGATTATTGCTACCAGCTTTAGGATATCGCTACCAGTTTAAGGAAATATTCAACTCGATTCAGGCTATTCTACCAGTTTAAGGAAATATTCTACTCGATTCAGGCTAATTCTACCAGGTTAAAAAAAAAAAAAAAAAAAAAAAAAAAAAAAAAAAAAAAAAAAAAAAAAAAAAAAAAAAAAAAAAAAAAAAAAAAAAAACTTTACCAGACTCATACCATACCATTTATCATATTGGGACACTTGTGCAAGACTTTTGAATAAAATTACTAGATTACGTGAGAAATCCATAATATTATTTGGAATTAAATTTTAACCAGTAAGATACTATATTATAATATTCAGTTTACTCGACGGCACCACTACAATTGGAGAGAGCCAGTTCGACTTTACATACAATATTATAATAGAAATATCTTTTTATTAGAACATCTATTTCAAATATCATTATTTAAAATATTCAAAAGTAAATAATAAATTACAAATTGAACGAAGTTGAAGATTTAATTCAAAAATTCGAAAACCTTGATTTAGAAATGAACCAAGCAAATAATCAAGGCTTCTTAAGAAACACTCAGAAAACAGTAAATGATCCACCACTGTTTTCTGGTATCAAGAGGGAATTCGACGGGTTCCTAACCAGAGCCGAAATTGCTATGGAATCCAACCCACATGGAATTAATAATGACATCGCAAAAGTCAAATTCATAATTTCTTATTTAATTGGAGAACCTTTAGACTGGGCTTCGTCTTTGAGACGCAACAATGACGAAATTTTGAATTCCTATGAAAATTTCATTAATGAACTTAGAGCTCGTTATGGTGAAGAAGAAGTTAATACTGTAATTGCTAATGGGAAACTTTGTTCAATCCGTCAACATAAGTTTGGCCACGTTAACGATTACATTAATGAATTCAATAAAGTTGCAAGAAACTCAGACTTCAACGAGTCTGCAAAAATATACATGTTTATCAAAGGATTACATTATAAAATGAGAGAACATCTTGCCGTGGTCAATCCGAACCCAAACAATTTAAGAGCTTTGTTTACTGACGTTATTAGCATTGAGAGTTTAACCAAAAGACACAGTATTAATGAATTTTATTTTCATCAATACAATCACCGAAACAACGCTAGTTCCAGTACACAACTCACTAATAATGATCCCATGGAAGTTGACCTCTATCGAATCAAGAGAGGTCAAAGGAATACCAACTATTTCCCATCCAACAAGAAATTGTACCAGGAGAATGTTAACTCTAAGGAAGAAGAAAGAAGAAAAGGTCTTTGCTACTATTGTAAGCAACCAGGGCATCTAAAATTTAATTGCCCGAACAAGAAGAGGCCCGCTACAGTTAAAATGATCAACAAGAAAGAAAGAAATGATAATATTGCATCTACTAGCTTAAGAAGAATCAGAAGAATCAACAGCCAAGAAGATATTTTGAAAGTCAGAAAAATTGTTGAAGAGCAAAACTCACTCTTGACCAAGAAAAGTAACATTATTGATTTTTATATCAAAACAAACGATACAGAAGAAGTAAAGGCAAGAGTTTTGATTGATTCTGGATCAGATCTTAACTTTATTCACCCAGAATTTGCGAAGGCTTTTGGAATCAAAACCCAACAAATTGAAGAACCATTCCGTGTTACTGGTCTTGGTTACGGAATATCAACAGTTAAAAAGGAAACGGAGAAGTGCATTTTACGTTTAAAAAATCACTTAGAAACCATTCAATTGTATGTACTCAGAATTCCTGATGTTGATATTATTTTAGGTCTACCTTGGATTGAGAAGCATTCGCCTTATAATTACCACGACGCAAAGAAGATCTCCTTTGGCTCAGGATTTTGCGCTAGACACTGTAATAACGGTAAAAGAAAAAGAAAGAACAAGATCAAGAACAAGAAAAAGAACAAAGGAAAAGAATCTGCTACCGACTTGGAAGAAAATAAAATTATTGAAGACTCAAGAAAAAGAAAATCTTTCTTTGACTCCGATTCCGAATCTGATTCTGAAGAAGAAATTTCTATTCGTGGCCGCCGAACTCGTATTAGAACTTGTACTGAATTTATTAATAGTGATAGCGATAGTGATATTAATGATACTTTTATGTTAGATAATTTTAGTGATAGCATTAGTGATAGCGATAATTTTAGTGATAGTGATGATATTATTGTTATGAATTGTGATAGTAAAATTAGTAAAAATAGTTTAAAGATCTTAAAGAAAATTTGTGAATCAAGTAAATGTAAGAAATTAAATGTAATTGAAAAATGTAATAATGAAAATAATAATTTAAATAAAGATGATGAAAAGGTCGAAGTACCTGAAATCTATTTGATGTTTAAAGAAGTGTTTAATGAAAATAATTGTAATGTGTTACCTCCGCATCGTAATTATGATTGTGAGATTAAATTAAAAGATAATTGTAGTTTATTTTATGGACCGTTGTATCCTTTAACTGAGACGGAGAGAGAAGAATTAAAGAAATATTTAGAAGAAAATTTAAAAAAGGGTTTTATTAGAAAATCTTCTTCTCCCGCTGGAGCACCTATTTTATTTGTTAGAAAAAAGGATGGTACATATAGATTAGTTATTGATTATAGAAAATTAAATGAAATGACCATCCGTAACTCTTACCCTCTTCCTTTAATTAGTGAATTGTTGGATAGAGTTAAAGGTGCTAAATATTTTACTAAGTTAGATTTAAAATCTGCCTATAACTTAGTAAGAATTAAAGAAGGTGACGAGTACAAAACTGCCTTTCGCACAAGATATGGGCACTTTGAATATCTCGTTATGCCTTTTGGGCTTAAGAATGCCCCTGCTACATTCCAACATTTTATAAATGATGTTCTCAGTGATTACTTAGATGATTTTGTAATCTCTTATATTGATGACATTTTAATTTATTCTAATACTTTAGAAGAACATCATGTACATGTCAAGAAAGTTTTAAGAAAATTGTTAGAGAATCATTTAGTTGTTAAATTAGAAAAGTGTGAATTTGATGTAACTGAAACTACTTTTCTTGGTTATGTTTTATCAAGAGATGGAATTAAAATGGATAAAGAAAAAGTTAAAGCAATTTTAGATTGGCCTGCTCCAACAAACGTTAAAGAAATTCAATCGTTTATTGGACTTTGTAATTATTACAGAATTTTTATTAAAGACTTTGCGAAAATTGCAAATCCTCTCCACAAATTAACTAGAAAAAATGTTCCTTTTAATTGGAGTTCTGAACAACAAAAAGCGTTTGATACTTTAAAAGAATTATTTATTACTGCTCCTATTTTGAAACATCCTGATAGCAACAAACAATTCATTGTTGAAACTGATGCTAGTAATTTTGCTGTTGGTGCAATTCTTTCTCAGGAATTTGATGGGCATTTGCATCCAATTGCTTTTATTTCTACTAGCTTAACTAAATCCCAAAGAAATTACCCTATCTATGACAAAGAACTTCTTGCTATTAAAGTTGCATTGGAAGGATGGAGACATTACTTAGAAGGAGCTCGCCATCAGTTTATTATTTATACTGATCATAAAAATTTAACCTTTCCTCGAAAACCCGAACTCCTTTCCCAACGTCAAATCCGTTGGTATGAATTCTTATCTAGATTTGATTTTAAACTAATTTACAGAGCTGGTAAAAAGTCAGGTAAACCAGATATTTTATCAAGACGTAGTGATCATTTATTTGCTAGTGTTCGTCCTATTTCATGCGTTATTAATTCATGTAGTTTTAAGAATGATTCTTTAATCTCCTCTATTCATGATTCTCTAGCTAATGATGAATTCTATTGCAAAATAACTGAATTTCTTAAAAATGATAAATCAAAAGATCCCCCTTTTAGTAAAATCGATAAATTTTCTCTTGACAAAAATGGTTATTTACTTTTTGAAAATTTAATTTATGTTCCCAATAAAATTAGAATAAGAGTTTTAGAACTCCATCATGACTCTATTTCTGCTGGTCATTTTGGAATTAATAAAACTATTGAACTTATTTCTCGTAATTTCTGGTGGCCTAAATTACAAAAAGATGTTAAAATGTTTATTAAATCTTGTGGAATTTGTTCAAAATCCAAAATCCCAAGACATAAGCCATATGGTTTACTTTCTCCACTTTCTACACCAAATAGAGCCTGGTCTGCTATCTCTATGGATTTTATTGTTGAACTTCCGAAATCCAAAGATATGACCACTATAATGGTTGTTGTGGATCGCTTAACTAAAATGGCTCATTTTATACCATTTAGATGTCTTCCTACTGCTTCTATTGCTGCTGATTCTTTCATTGCTAATATTTTTAAACTTCATGGTTTCCCCGATTCTATTATTTCTGATCGTGGTTCTCAATTCACATTAGTACTCCTTTTAATCTTGGGTTGTCTCTAAGTTTGTTAAGGACATCTTTTTTCTCTTTTTTGTACCATTTTTTTGGTTTCTTCTTTCTTACTAACGAAGTACTCAAATGCGTTGATGATTTGTATTTCGTTGTTGGGAGGGGCGTAGTTTTGTAAATAAAACTTGAAATCTCTGAGGTCGTCATAACCCGTAGATTTACCTCTGTATTTTGGACAAATCATGTTTGAAGGCTTTGTAGAATAACTATGAACTCCCTTCAACATCTTTAATTGCCTCAAATTCATCTGGTGAAAATACTACCACTTGTTGGTGTTTGTTAATTCTTTCTTCTTCATTGTTTTCCTTAATGAAATACCATTGGGAAATACTTTGTGGTTCTTTTGGGATAACTTGATTTTCTAATTTTTTGACTCTATTTTCTTAAGTACTTAAATTTTCATTTGGTTTATAAGTTTTTCCCGTAATTGCACTAAAATATTTTTCGTCTGACATATTATCTTTTTGGAGTGATTGAATAAAATTTTTATATGTTCCATAACTTTCTTCGAAATCAATGGTATTATAAGTGTAATCTAATTTACTTTTTTCCCTAAATTTATTTGGCATTCTATCTCGTAAATCTCCATGTTTAATTTGTTTTATTTGTCTTTCTATTTCTTGTTTCTGTAGAATTTTATCTTCATTAATTTTGTTGTCCATGAATTTCTTAAATTTATCAAATTCGATGATCAAATTATTAATTTCTTCCTTATTTAAGTTGTCCGAATTTTTTAATTTATTACTGAGCTTTTCGTATTCTTTTTTCATTTCTATAATAGCTTTATCATGCGTTTCCTTAATTTCTTTAGTATTTTTGGAAGAAGTGGCTTTTTCTTATTCTATTTCATTTCTGAATTCCTTTCTGAGTTGTTCTCCGAAAGTTTTCTTGAAATTTTCCATGGTGGAATTTCCAATAAAAGATTTCTTATCTTTGTCCATGGGGTCCTCCGAAGAAGAATCATCGAATCCATCATAATTTCCATCAATATAATAACTTAAATCGTCAATAGTAGGTTGGTCGAGACCAGTTTGTGCTTCCCATAAGGATTGGTAATGTTTTAAAATAAGTCTATCTACTATATTGGCATATTTAGGATCAGAAATTTTAAGGATAATACCATTATTTGTAACCTCATATTGGAAGAATTTAGTGGTTTTAGGATGTTGCAATACAAGATTCTGGTATTGTTTTTGTAAATCTGAATTATGAAGATCGAGATTATATTTGGAAATGTTATCATTAATTATTTTAAACTTGTTCTTTAAAGTTTTTATCAATGCGTAAGTCTCATAATCTTAAGGTCGTGAGTTCG
>JACVTC010000049.1:1002500-1022500 GCA_016946835.1 Neocallimastix lanati (nom. inval.)
AATTCTAAATTTAATTTTCTTTTTACTTAATAGTATTTTTTTTTTTTTTTTTTTTTAACTTTTTAACTTTTATTTTGTTTTTATTTTAATATTATAATTACTGTTAAATACAACTTTCAAAAATTTTTTAAAAAAATATAAAATATAAAATATTTAATATTTAATATTATAAAATAATTTATTATTATAAATAAATTTTTTTAGTTATTTCGTTGATTTTACAAAAAAAAAAAAAAAAAATAGTAACAATAATTTTATTTAAAAAAAAAAAAAAAAAAAAAAAGTTTTCAAAAAGCATTCTTTATATAAAAAGAAATAAATTAAAAAATTGTTTTGATTTATCAATTATGTTAATAAATGAATAAATAAATAATCAAATAAATAAATTTTTTTACACAATATAAATTGTTAGTATATATTTTATATTAATATAAATATATAATTTACTAATTTAAAATATAGTTAGGAATAACAATTTTAATTAAAGAAAATTCATAAAAATTATAAAAATATTAATAATAAATTAAAATAAAGAAAATATTAATAATACATAAAAAATAAAATAAAAACTAAGAAAAATCGAATAATCATTTACTATATATAATTGTTTATATATAATTCATTAAGACCGAAATAAAAATAAAATAAAAGATATATATGTTGATAGTAAAATCAATTTAATATTAATAAACTTTTTTTTACATTTTATTAAATATCTTTTATAAAAATACATAATAATATTGGCTTAAAGATATATATTGATTTAGTATTTCTTTTATTTTTTATTGTTAATTTTAAAGTTCAAATTATTACATTATATATTTCGTTAGAGAGTAAATTATTTAATATTTTATTTATTTATTTAATATTTTATTTATTTATTTATTTATTTAATATTTTATTTATTTATTTATTTATTTATTTATTTATTTATTTATTTATTTATTTATTTATTTATTTATTTATTTATTTATTTATTTATTTAAAAACAATAGAAGAAACATCTTTTAAATTAAAACGTTGTTCCAATTTAATTTGTTAAATTTTATTTTTAATTTTAATTTTTATATTTCATTAATTTATTTATTTATTTATTTATTTATTTATTTATTTATTTATTTATTTATTTATTTATAAACTTATAATTTGCCACACAGTAAAAAAATTTTTTCAAAGCACATTCTTAGAACTGAGAAGTAGAAAGAGTTAAGAAAAAAAGAAAAAGATTATTATGAAATTTTTAAATTATTATAAAAAAAAAAAAAAAAAAAAATAGAAGTTATAAATAAATTAGAAATCAATAGTTTGAGTAAATTTTAAAACTTTATAGAAATATTTATTTATATTTTTGATAAAGAAACGAAATAAAGAAATAATTAAAGATATATAAAAATTTAAATAATTTTTATTTTATTTTATTTTATTTATTCAATTTTTAATTTTATTCATATTCTACTATTTATTTTATTTTATTCAATCTGTAATTTATATTTATATTCTACTATTTATTTAATTTTATTTTATTTATTTTTTTTATAAATAAAAGATTGCAATATGCAATAGCACTCAATAAAAAAAAAAAATTAAATAAACGATGACATATATTTTAAGATTAAATTTATCCTTTACATTATAATTAAAAATAATAATATTCATAATTAAATTAGGATTAAACTATCAACCATGTTATGAATTATAATTTATCCTTTTCATATTACTTTTAAAATTTTAGTTATTTTTATTAATATTTGGAGATGCATATACAAAAAAAAAAAAAAAAAAAAAAAAAAAAAATAAATTGTTATAATAAAATAATTATAACTGGGTTAGTGTATTTTTTAATTTAATAGAATCTAGTGCGTTTAGCAATCGTGCATTTTGCAATGTGGCGTATTTTAATATATGGCGTATTTTTTATAATAAAATAAATAATAATTAAATAATAATTAAATAAATAATAAATATTCTTTTTTTATATATATAATTTACTAATATTCAATTATAAAAATAATTTTTTATAATTCTTTTTTAATAGAATATATTATTATTTCTTTTGAAATAGTTATTTAATAATATTTAATGAAAAATATATTATTTCTTTTAAAATAATAATTATTTATATATTTATTTATGTTTGTATAGAATATCTTAAAAATGTATGGCTTTATTTAAAAAATAATATACGCCACATTACGAAATGCACAAATCCCAATTTAATAAATTATATTAAATGGGTTAGATTTTATAGACTTGATCTGTTGATCGGGAGAGTTGCATTTCCCCAAATTGCATTTCGCCAAGTGGAGTATTGATATAAATAAAGGAATAAAGGAATAAATAAATAAATATTAATTCAAAATAATTTTTTTTTTAAAATTGTTTTTATTCGATATTAATAATATTTAATTTTATTTATTTATTTATTTATTTATTTATTTATTTAATAATTTTCAATTTGGCGAAATGCCACATTTTTTAATACGCCACATGTTTTTAAAATTGGCGAAATGCAACCTGGCGAAATGCCCACACCTCTACAGCCCATGTAGCATATTTTTCAGGATCGGGGTTATACTGAATAAATAATTCGTCATCAACAATAGATGGTGTATTTCACAATGTGGCCTATAATAATTTTTAAATAAGCCATACATTTTATGATATTCTATACAAACATAAATAAATATACAAATAATAGTATATTTTTCAATTAAATATTAAAAAAAGAATTATAAAAAATTATTTTTTCAATTGAATATTAATAGATTATATATAAAAAAAATATTTATTATTTATTTAATTGCTAAAAAAAAACAAGCCATATATAAAAATACGCCACATTACACTAGATTCTTTTAATAAAATATATTAAATAAAAATTTAATGTTAATATATATATATATATATATATTTTTTTTTTTTGACTAGAAAATAATGAGCAAAGAGGGAAATAGAATCACCTTATTTTTCCTTTTATGTAAATTTTTTTGAATGAGAAAAGTGTATAAATTCTGTCAAGATATTAATTTATCATAAATTATTCCTATAATAAATAGATCACCTTCTTATGTAAAGGATATTAATATAAATTATTTTTATCACAAGCAAGCAAGCAAGCAAACAAACAAACAAACAAACAAATCATAAATTATTCCTATAATAAATAGATCACCTTCTTATGTAAGGGATATTAATATAAATTATTTTTATCACAAGCAAGCAAACAAAAAAAAAAATTAAAAAATGATAGAAGGTGCTAAAGAAGATAAGAATCAAAAATGCATATAACAGTTTTATCATTTCATATCTTATCCTGTGTCCTATAACCCTAGATCATTCAAATATAAAAATGTATAAAAATATATAAATGAAAATATATACTTATAAATACATTGATATATAAATATTCAAATATAGATATAAAAATTATGTATAAATATAAATATATAATTTTTTTTAATTATTTAAATAGTAAAAAAATAAATATAAATATTCCTTAGATGAGTATTATATAATATATAAAAAAAAATATATATATATATTGGTATAAAATGTTATAAAATATATGTATTTTAATGATAATCACCTGATAACATAAACAAATACACTTTTGATTGGTTTAATTTTATACTTATTTTCTATTAGTAATAATGATAATACACAAATCTTTCTTTCCTAATTTGGGATAAAAAAATTCTATTGAAGAGAGAAATAATACACAAAAAAAAAAAAAAAAAATACAAAAAAAGTTAATTATTAATTAGTTCTTTTTTATATCATTTTATTAATTAATTTTAATTTTAATTTTTATTTTATTATTTTTTTTTTTTTGTTTTTTAAATATAAAAAAAAATTAAAATATTATGCATATCTAAAGGAGAAGTTCAACTTTGATTAATAGTAAACCGACATCCATGAATATATATATACATATAATATAGAAATTTCTAAAAAGTTAAAGTGGTAAAAGAAATTAAAAAATGTTCAAAGCCAAAAAAAAAAGAAAAAATTATAATAGAAAATAAGGGTTTATTGAGTTATTTTTTTTTTTTTTATTAAGTATTAATGAATACTTCATAAAATTTTTAAACTCATAAATATTTAATAAAAAAAAAATTAATTTATGTAATTATAACTGAATATTCAAAATGAAAAAATATAAAAAATATTCAAAATGGAAAAATATAAAAAATGAGTACTTAATTATACATAACTTATTTCTTTATTTTATAAAGTTTGACTTTATTTAGTTTTTTTTTTTTTTTTTTTTTTTTTTAAAAATTTTTATTTTAATATTAAATTATTATCAATTCATTAATGGAAGAATTAATTCATTGTTTAATAATTAAATAATTACTATTGAATAGTTTCATTTAATAACTATCATATAATTATTACTACTTGATAATTAATAATTAATACTTAATGTTTAATAAATGGTTTGTATTTGATATTTAATTATTCAATCATAATTAATTTATTTAATCATATAATTTATTCATTATAAAAATATAGTCACTTTTTTTTTTTTTTTTTTTTTTTTTTTCTGATATGTAACTTACTATAATAATAATAATAATAATAATAATAATAATAATAATAATATTTTCATTATTAATCATAATAATTTATTATATAGACCTTCTTTTATTTTAATTTTATTTAATTTCAAATCATAAGTAAATTATTTAAATAATATAAAAGATTGTTTAATATACATATTCTTTTTTTTTTTTTAGTTATAACTTTAAAATAAATTATTAATAAGTAAAATAAAATAAAGATTTAAATAATTATATATTATTAAATAATTATATATTATTAAATAATTATATATTATTAAATAATTATATATTATTAAATAATTATATATTATAATAAAAGAATAAATAATAATAATCATTGAAATAATTGATCAAACAGCATCCAAATAGAATTACCAACAATGTACATTTATGTTACAATTTAATATGATAATACAATAAAAAATAAATAAAAATAAACTTTATATATTATATTTCTATCTTTGATTGTAATAGTTGATATATTAAATTAAATGTAACCATAAATATTTAATTTATTATGACATGTTTTTATTTAAAATTTTTTTTTTTTTTTTTTTTATTATTATTTTTTTTTTTTTACATTTTGAATAGACGAATAAAAAACATTTATGGATATAAAGAACATATAGAGAAAGATGGGGATATAAATACTATCATCAACATTAATGCTACATCAACATAAATAATATATTATAAAAATAATTTATATAATACATTTATATCTATAAATATTATGCTATAAAAATTACTCGTTAAATATTTATAAAAGATTACTTCACTGTATAAGTAGTATAAGTATTATCTTTTTAAATAATTTTATAAATATTTAAGGTTTTTATCTATAACAGAGCTAATAGAGTTGACAGAGATTATAGCTTGTATAGATTGTTTTCTTTCTTTTTTATTTGTGAATAAAACATTGAATTCATTCCAATGTTTATTATTTTATTGTATTTTATTTTATTATTTATTCCTAGGTTGTCATTCAGCTAAATACTAGTTTTTTTTTTTTTTTTATTTGTTTGCTATATCTAATCTGTAATGATAGTGATAGTGGTTACATCTGGTACTAAAGAGATGTCAAATTTCCTCTACTTGAATTAGTCATATATTCTGTATATTATGTATAAAAAAATACATAATATACCTAATATACAAAATATGAACTAGTATAAAATAATGAAAAGTTAATATATAAAATTAATATATAAAATAATGTATAAAAGAGTTGATCCTTTTCCCATTTTTTATTTATATTTAATATATTTAATATATGTTTATTCTATTTTCAATAATTAATAAAATTTTTTTTTTTATTATCTGCTACTTAATTATAATAAATTATAATTGTATCTATAACTTTCTCCATTATATATTAATGATATATTATGTATATTATATATTAATAGATTTTAAACAAAAAAAATAAAAACAATTACATTAAATTAAATGTGTACATTAATGTAGTTGAATAGGAAAAAGAAAAAATTAGAAAAATAATTTTAATAAATAAGATTACTATTCATTTATATTCATATATATTGATATATATTTTATGGTTAATCAATCATATATTCATTTACTATTTTAATATATAGAGTATTTAATTTTTTATACCTAAGAAAAGCATGATTTTTAAATGCATTAAATAAAAAAAGAATAACTTTTTTTTTTTAATTTGTAAAGTGTAAACATTTTTTAATTAAATAAATGTATAAATAAAATATAATTAAGTTAATTATTATTTTTATATAAACGAATGAATAATTATAAATTTAAATAATTATATTGAGGTATATAAACATACAATGTAAATAATCTAATTGTATTAAATAAGGTTTAATATGATATATTCTATGGATTATTTACCTAATGTATTATTTATAATTATACTTTGTTAAATAAATAAATAATAAATAATAAATAATGGAATAATAAATTATTAAATAATAAATAATAAATAATAATAAATAATAAATAATAAATAAATAAATAATAAATAATAAATAATAAATAATGGAAATAATAAATAATGAAATAATGGAATAATAAATAATAGATAATAAATAATAAATAATAAATAATAAATAATAAATAATAAATAATAAATAATAAATAATAAATAATAAATAATGGAAATAATAAATATGAAATAATGGAATAATAAATAATAAATAATTAAATAATAAATAATAAATAATGAATAATAATAATAATAAATAATGAATAATAATAGATAAATGAATAGTAATACATTTTTAATAAAAATTAATAGATATTTAATTATTAATAAATATAATTAATATTAAATAATATATCAGTTATTAATAAAAAATAAATAAATTAAATATATAAGCGTAACAAAATTTAATATTTATTTTTTTTTTTATATATATAGTAAAAAATACACAAAATTTTTTAATAAATAAATAAAAAAAAAAAAACTAAAAAAAAAAAACAAAAAAAAAAAAGAGAAAAAGAAATAAATATTAAGAAGTTATAATATATAAATAAAATAAAAAATATTAAATTGAATAAAAAAAGAAAAAATATAATAATTAATACAAACTTAACGAATTATTATATAATATAATTATATTGTGATTAGATTTAATATTAAATATTTATTTATTTTAAAAAGGAGTAATTATTTAAAATTACTTTCATTCAATTTATCCATGTACTGAGAAAATATCAATTTTTAATCAAGAATTTTAACAAAAGTAAATTTTTAATCTTTATTTTATTTATTTATTTATTTTTTTTATTATTATTTATATAATCTTACAAGTTGAAAAATATTTAAATCAATTATTTGTTGTTTAAATGAAATTATATAAAATTATATAATAGTTATAAACAATTAAAATTTATATTAGCAATAAACAAACTTTTTATTTTTATTTTTATTTTTTTTCTTTATTTTTAATAAAGATAAAAACAGTACATCATAATTTAGTATAAATAAGGCTATTTATATTTAAAAGATTTTTTTTTGAATATTTTGATTAATAATACATAGAAAAGATTAGGAAATAAAATCAATAATTTAAAAAAAAAATCATAAATTTTAATGAAATGATTAATATAAATAGATATATATATATATAAAATATCCGTATGCTATAATATTTTTAAAAATAAAATATAACAACAATACTGGACTATTTTTAGATTATTTTTAATGCTAACAAAATAATTTCGTGATAAGGAACTTAAAAAATGTACAATAATCAATATAGTATTATAAAATAAAAATAATAAAACATTAATATTATAGTCAAATGGAAAAGATAATAAAATAAATATACATATTAATTTGTAAGGATTTAAATGGATTAATATATATAATTTATATCAAAAAGCAAACAAAACAAGAAAACAACAAAATAAAAACAAACAAACAAAAGAAAGCCATGAAATAAAAATAAATAAAAAATAAAACAAAAAACAAAAAAACTAATTATTATTATTATTATATATATATATTTATTTTTATTATTATAGTTAATTAATTTAAAGATCTTCTTTTAATTAATTAAAGTAAGTCTAATTTATTTTATAATAAATTTGTAATTATATATATGAAATAATTTTTTAATATAATTTTAATAAATATGAAAAATATATTAACATTTATATTGTATAAATATATATTTGAAATAATATTAATATTTAATAAATAATTAAATAGTACAAGAAAAATGTCTCGATTCAAACTTATAAAATGAAACATATATATAAATCACAAAAAATTGAATGAAATAACGCAAACAATTCTCATAAATAAACATTTTTAATTCAACACTAATAATGAAATTATATAATTAATTTTTTTAAGTTAACATAAAAAAAAAGAAAAAGAAAAATAATAAAAACAATAAATTTTTAAAAAATAGATAATACAAAAAAAAAGCTATACAACAATTAAAAATATAAATAATTTCAAATACAAAATTTTAAGCACTTTTAATTTATTTATTTTCAAAGATAAAGTCATATTTAATTTAATTTATTTTTTTGAAAATAACCTAATTTAATAAAATAATATTAAAAAAATTAATCTATGAAAATTTTTTGTTATATACAGACACAGTATATATTCCAATAAATTTCAATAACTATTAACTTTGATAAATTTTTTAGGCTAATTATTTAATAAATAAAAAGATTAGATAAAAAAATATATAATTTTTTCTTTATTATTTTTTTAATATAATATTAAAAGTATAAAATAGAAAAAAAATGGTAATGATTCATCATTTATTTCATCAAAGGAATTTTATTTTATATTTTCTAGTTCTATTGTGTCTTATGCCTGTTCAAATGTTTGTTCATTCTGAACCAGTAGAAATATCATCATTCAATACTAAGGTTTCATCACTTCTCTCCCAAAAGATCATTCGTAATAAAAGAATTATACCTGTAGGAAATGTTGTTTTCGATAAAAATAGCTATTATATCCTTCTTTATGTTGGAGGTATAATGGTCATGTACACCTGTTTAATGATATTCCCAACTTATTACAGAAAATCTTATCAATATCTAAAGGTAAATAATAACATAAGATATAACAATATTAATATAAATAATATAAACACATAATGAATTTTTGATATATATGTTGTTAAATTATTTATATAAATATAGTTAATAAATATATGAATTTTAAGTCCTTTTATTATTATTATTATTTTATTTATTTTTATTTTTAATAAATATATGAATTTTAAATCCTATTATTATTATTATTATTATTTTATTTATTTTTATTTTTATTTTTATGAATAAGTATTTATTTTAACTAACTTTTTTTTATTATTATTTTTTTTATTTTAAAATCTTCAATATAAAACATTATTAATTATATAATAAATCATTAAATGTACATTAATTGAAATAATACTTGCAATAATAATAAAAAGACTTTATTAAGACATTCAAAAATTCATTCTATTGGTATAGAAATTAAACATTTAGGTGATATAGCTATTGAATATATTAATTATTATATTGAAATAGCTTTAAATAGAATATATTACATGCTGATTTATGACATGTATATACCTTACTTACAGTTGATTTATAACATATATATACCTCTCTTACAGTCTCTTAAAAGCTTACTCCAAGTTTGTGGTGATAAAAATAGTTTATATTATTGGTTGATAAATAAGAGGGTTGTTCTATCTAGTGATGATGACTGGAGAATGGAGTATAATAATAGTTATGATCAATTTTCTAGACTTCGTGATTTAATTCCAAATTCATTTCCTAAGGGTAAAAAAGAAAGTAAAGAAGATAAAAGAAATTATTATTATAATCATAATTCTAATCATAGTATTAAATTACATCATAGAGCTTCTTCAAATAACGCACATGCTAATACCATGGAATTACCATCTGTACTTCCAAGAAAAAGCAATATAGATGATTTAAGCGTTGTTATGGATTGTGGTCCATATTCACCCAAGTATAGGTCTATGTCTCATTCTTCTTTATCTGATTCAACAAGCATTAATATTATGGAAGAATCAATAGTATCATCATCCGTATCATCATCTTTAGTTACGCTTGACATAAATGATATCAATTCTTCTTATGAAAATACTTTTAATTATTATCATCATCAGCATAACAATAATTATAGAATGAATGATCAATATTCCATGACGACGATGCCATCGTCAATTCTTGACGCTGGTCATGACATCAATTCATGGAGTATAAATAATGAAGATCATAATAAAGAAAAGAAAATTATCATTACTTGTAGTAATAGTGGTGGTAGTCAAACTGAAAATTCTAAAAACAGTAAGAGATCAAATGAAAAGATCAATGGAGATGATAATAGTAATGATCGAGAAGAGAATAATGATAGTAGTAATGATAATAGTAATAGTAATAGTAATAATAGTAATAGTAATAGTGGTAGTGGAAATGATGGTAATGGAAATAATGGTAATAACAACAATAACAATAACAATAACAACAACAATAACAATAATAATTCTAATACAGGAAAAGGAAAAAATAAAAAACAGAAAAAGGCAGCTAAAAATGCAAATGTTAGTGGAACTACTGAGGAAGCTGAGGGAGAAGAAACGACAGTTCCTTCGAAGAAAAAAGCAGCTAAAGGTAAAAAAGAAGCCAAAGGAAAGAATAAAGTAGCTGTAGATACTGCAGATCAAAGTAAGAATAGCGGTGAAATCAAATCACCTCAAGCAGCTCAAAAGAAAAAGGCAGCAAAAGCAGCCAATGCAAAAAAGAAGGAAGCTAAGGTTGCAGAAGAAAGTGGTCTTTTAGTTACTGGCGAAATTACTTATGGTAAAGCAGGTTTACAAGATGAACCCATTCCAACCGATGAGGAAGCCTATAATGCACTCTTTTCCGAAAATGCAACTTATTGGACACCATTAGAAAGAACAGAACGTATTAGAAATTCACCATTCTATGATCATAATCATCATATTGCAAAATATGGTAAGATAAAGTATAAACCAATGGTAGAATATGATGATATGGATATAAATGAAATGAATTCTGATATGGAAGGTGATGAAGTCAATGAAAAAGGTAAAGATAAAAAAGATAAAAAGAAGAAAAAGAAGGCTAATGCCAATACTAATGCTAATGCTAATGGAGCTTCTACTTCAGATGATGTTGAAGGAAAGAAGGAGGTATCTGAAAAGAAAGGTAAGAAAAAGAAGGCGAATGCTAATAATCGAGAAGAGGAAGATATTTCTAATGAGGATCCAACTCCTAATGAAGAAAAAGTTTCAAAATCAAAAAAGAAGGGAAAAGCAGCCGCAATTACTGATTCAGCTAATGATTCTTCTATTGAATCAGGAAATGAAAAGAAATTGGAAGAAGGTAGTAATAAAAAGGCATCTAAAAAGAAAAAGTCTAAGACACCAAATGCAAATGCTAAAGCTAAAATGGAGGGATTAGAATCTTCTAGTGAAGTAGAAATACCACCTGTACCAGCTAAAGCAAAGAAAATAAAAAAGCCTAAGAAGACGGCAAAGAAAACAGAAGTTAGTGAAAGTGAAGATGAACCAGAAATAGTGAATTCTTCTATCGCTGTACCAATTTTATCTCCTTCAAATACTTCTACGACGAATGCAACTACTGTTACAACTGAAAGTCATCATCCTATGATGATGTATTCTTCAAGTGTACCTACCTTATCTATAAATCAAACGACCTATCAATCTAAAAATGATGATTTATTGATTAGTAATAATAGTAACAATATCAACAATAATATCATCAACAACAACAATAACAGCAATAATAATTCAACTAATAGAGGCGCATTAATGTTTAATAAAGTATCTCAACCCTCACCACTTTCTTCAGTTTCTTATTTAAATTATTATGAAGATCAATCTATAGATAATAATAATAATAATAATAGTATTGGTAATAATAATAAACCTACTATTAATCCTCTAAATGGATCAATGGCTCAATCTCCTATATTACCAATTCAAACACCAACCACTCCATTGTTTGGCCCTACCACTCCAAAGATGGAAAGTTCAACAATTTATTCCTTTACTAATGGCCCCTCTTTAACAATATCTACTGCTCCATCATCAATAGAAAATAATAACAATAGTATTAATAATAGTAATAGTGGTAATCCAGTTCAAGAAGAAACCATTATTGATTTATTCAATAGAACTAATAAAAGTTTCCGTCGTCCAAGATCAATTTCATTAAATTCTCATTTTCAACCTAGTAATGATTTTCGTTCTAATCTTTCCCCTCTTTTAATGAGTACATTAAAAAATTCATCTGCATTAAAATTAGATCCATCCCCTGTATTTCCAACAGAACAATATAACAATATTAAATTAAATGGTATGAATACTACAGGTAATGGTAGTATTGGTAGTAATGTAAGTGGTAATGTTGGTAGTCATACCATACCATTCCAAAATTCATTAAATGATCATCCTGATTCCCATCTTTATAATTCTAATAATTTGAGTACCAGTTATATTCCACCTATGCATAGTAAAGGAATGGAAAATAATAAAGAAACGATACCAGCTCAAACTTTATCACCAATTAAAAGTGGATTTAATGATTTTACTAATAATAAGATGGATAATGAAACTTCACCATTTTCTTTAACAAGTCCTATTATTAAAAAACCAACTGAAAATGTTATTCAGAGGTATAGAAGAGCGAGAACACTCTCATCTCCAGCAGTACCTCCATCAATTGATAAAAAGAATCATTTCTATTCTCCATTTATGACTGGTCTCGACATTAAATATGATTTTTATATTCCAAAATCAAATGCTGTTTCACCATTATCTTCTTCCTTTACAGCAGGTGATTCAAGATCTTTTGAAATGACTAATAATACTAATAGAGGAGAAGAAATGACACGTCGTCGTAGTCAAAGTATTAATGAACGAAATCGACCAAATATTAATGAATTTTAGAAGTAAAAAAAAAAAAAAAAAAAAATAAAAAAATAAAAAAATAAAATTTTTTTATTTTATTTATTTTATTTTATATATATATTTTTTTTTTGCTTATTTTTATTTTTTTTTTTTTTTAATTAATTTTTAGTTTAATTAAAAAAAGATAAAGAAAAAATAGAAATAAAAATAAGAAAAAGAAAAAAAAAAATAAATAAATAAAAGATATAATAAAGAAAAAAAGATGTATTTTTTTTTTATAAAAAAATATTAAAAAAAAAAAAAATCTATATATATATATATTTATTATATAAATACTAATACTAATTAATATTTGAAATAGAATAAATAAATATAATAATAAAAATTTTTAAAATAAATACAAAAAAAAATTATAAATATATATATATAATATATATATAAAATTTAATAAAAAATAAAGTATAATAAGTATAATAAAGAAAAAAAAAAATTTTTTTTTTTTTTATTAAAATAATATTTATAAATTTATTGGGATAAGGATAATAAAGAAAGAAATAGAAGGAGAAAAAGAGAGGAAGAGAGAGAAAATAATTGAGGTATTTTTTTTTTTTTTTTTTTTTTTTTATAAATGAATGAATAAATAAATAGATAAAAAAAAATAAATAAAATAAAAGAGAAAGAAAGGAAAGGAGAGATAGGAGAAAAATAAATGAATAAATGAATAAATGAATGAATAAAAAAAAAATAAATGAATGAATGAATGAATGAATATATATTATTATAAATATATATTATTATAAATATATATTATTATAATTATTATTGATTGTTTATTTTTTATATATTATCTATTTTTTTCATTATATAATATATAAATAGTTTTTTTTTTTTTTTTCGTTTCGTTTCTTTTCTATTTTGTAATTCATCATCATCATTCCTATAAATAAGCGAAATGAAAAGACTTTTATTTCAAATAAATAAATAAATAAATAAATAAATAAATAAATAAATAAATAAATAAATAAATAAATAAATAAATAAATAAATAAATAAATAAATAAATAAATAAATAAATAAATAAATAAATAAATAAATAAATAAATAAAATAAAATAAAATTATTTTTAATACATATATATATATATAAAATAATTTTTTAATTTTTCAATTTTTTTTTTTTTTAAATTTTTTAATTTTTATTATTTTTATTATTATTATTATTTTTATAATAGATATGTTACTTATAATACTTGTTCACTATGGTGTAAACTATTATTATTTATTATTATTATTACTATTTTTTTTTTCTTTTAAATTTTACTACTTATTTATTTATTTTATTTTTTTTTTTTGTCAATTTTTTTTTACTTCCTATTTTTTTTTTTATATTTTATTTAAATTTAAATTTAAATATTTTAAATTTTTTTTTTTTTTTTATTCTTTTTTTTTTATTTTAATTCTTTTTTTTATCATCATCAGAAGTGGAAATTTCTGTCTTAATGACATCATTATTCATTGTGGAGGAGGAGGCGGCAAGACCTGGATTGGTTTCATTTTGTAATTTAATTAATCTTTCTTTAATATTTTCAGCAAGATTAAGAATTTCTCCTGGCTCTTTCATCACAACACGCTTAACCTCTTCAATATAGATGTTATAACGGGCAAGCGTATTTTCTATTTCGGTAATGACAACATTTAAGGCTGGAATCTTTTTCATGGTCTTGATGAGAAGATGACGTAATTCCCAGAAGTCACTTGAGGTTCTACTCAAGTATTGAGTGACCTTTTCACCATCACTTCTTCTGATATCCATGTAGCTAGCCATGATACCACCAACAATTAAACCCTTTAAAATGGTATAGACACTGGAACCACTGGTGAAACCAACAAAGATAGGCATAAAGAATGGTGGAACAGTGAACATACCCATAAATTGAGAGTTGGATTCATCTTCAATTAAAGTATACATAAAGGTAAGGGCAACTTCAAGAGAGCCTAAGATGGAGTATGGCTTTGATTTACGTGTGAAAATACCTAAACCACTAGTAATATAATCACTAGCAATAATTAAACCAACCATTTGGGCATTCATACGTAAATATTTGTTGTCGGTAAGAAGCCATTCAGAATTTGATTTAACAGTACCATCTTCCTTTAATCTTTGAACCCCTTGAATATATACCTTCTTATTTCTGATGGTATCCCCCTTACCATTAATATACTTTTCTAATTTACCACCATAGGTCACTAAATTATAGATACGACGACCAACTTCGTATAAGGTTTGACCGAGAACGAAATTATTAGTGACAGCTCTATGAAGTTGGAAACGTGGGAAGAAGGTTTTACTGGAATGATAAAGAAGTTTATCACAATCAATAACACCGAAAGTTTTTAATAAATAGATAGTAGTGCCGGTAGCGACATGAATCGTAGTGATGGGTGAAGATGCAGCGAATGTATAGAATTGGTCTTGGAATGGTTCATACCATTCCTTTTCCTTACCACCAACAAGATCTTTCTTTGTATTTTTATTCTTTTGTTTATCTTCATTATAGTAGAGTCCTTCACTATCGAGATGACTTAAAGGAACAACTAATGATAAACCTAAGCCAGAAATATTTTTTTCTAATTCCAATCTTCTATACATTTTTTCGAGACATTGATTGTTTGGAGTGAAATCTTTTTATTTAAATAAGTATATAATATATATATTTATAATAATTTTACATATAAACATATTTCATAATATTATATAAATATATATAATATATATATTTATATATTAATAATGTTTACAAATAATTATCGATAATAGTTGTAAATATAAATATACATTAATTTTATATATATTTTAATAAACCAATAGAGTTCAATTGTATTATATAATTTTATTATTAATAATATTATTTTATATTATATTATATTATATTTTATTTTATTATTTTTTTGTTTTGTTTTTGTTTGAAATATTCATTATTTTTTTATTAAAGAATATTGAAAATTAAACATGTTAAGATAGTCATTAATTATAGTTGTAAATATAAATATATATATTATATATAGTTTTATAAATTTAATAATTCAAGAGTTTTATAATATTATAAAGATATTAAATATTTAATAATATGTTTAAAATATATAAATTATATATAAAAATGATTTAGGAATTAATAATTATATAGTATATTAGTTGAAATTTAATTATTATTAAAAATATAACTATAATAATAATAATAATAATAAAAAGTATATATAAACTTACCAATGTATTCCTTTTCCATTTCATAACTTGGGGTTTGAACTTTAACATCAGTTAAAATATCTTGTATTAAAACCATTTTGGAAATTTAAAATATTTAAAATTATATTAACAAATAAAAGGGAGGGGATAGTATAAATATTACAATAATCAATTGATTTCAAAATAAATAAATAAATATTATATATATTGCTTTGTATTTAATCTCTGTACAAATACATATATTTTTTTTATTGTATAAAAAAAAAATAAGATTATATAGTATATATATAAATTCTTATTCTTTATTTAAATAATAAAAAATAGATAAAATAGAAATAAAATATATATATATTTTTTTTCTTTTCTTTTCCTGAATATATATTATTATTATTTTTTTATTTTCTAATTAATTTATCAATATTTGAATAGTCTTTAATTATGAAAATAAAAAATAATAATAATTATTTTTCTTTAATGTTACAAAAGAAAAGAAAAAAAAAAAAAAAGAATATGAATTTATATTAATTCTTTAAAGTTTTCTTTTTTTTTTTTTTTTTTTTTTTTGATTCCAATATATTATATATATATATTCAAAATAACATATTAATTTTTTTTATTTTATATTTTTTATTTTTTCGATGCTTTTTTTCTTTTATTATTTTATTTTTTTTTTTATATAACTTTTATTTTTTATTTTATTTTTTTTTTTTTACTACTAAAAATTTAGTTTTTTTTGGGCTAATAAAAAAAATTTTTTTTGTATTCTTTTTCTATAATTTTTTTTTTATTTTTTTTTTTTAATTTCTTAATATCTATTTTACTTATTTTTACATATTTTACATATTTATTAGAATTAATTATACTATATATTGTTATTATATTAACATTAATTTATTAATTTATTATATTTTAGTAAATCAATATAATTTAATTAAATTTAAATATATACTCAATATATATTGGATTTTAATTAATTTAAACGAATATTTATTTATATTATATATAAAAATAAATTTATTTCTATATTTAAAATATTACATGTGATATTATTTATTTATGTTAATAAACATTAATTTATGTATAAGATGGATCAACTTTTTTTTTTTTTTTTTTTTTTAAAAAAAAAACATTAAAGAATTACTTTAAAAATTAGAAATATGATAATACATTTGATTTTGAATACTATTTTATAAAAATTATAAGTAAAGATGATAATAATAATAATAATAAAGGAAAAAAACAACACTAATAATGAATAGAATTTATAAAAAAAAAATTATATCATAAATAGCAATAGTAAAATAGAAGAAAATAAAAAGGTCGACTTTTATATTAGCAATAGAAGAGTATTTAAAATACTTATATATTTTAGGAGTACTGAAAAATATGAAATAGAACAAAAAAAAAAATAAAAACTTTGAAAATTTTTGCTGATGTTGACTATGCTAGAGATAAGACGGCAAGAAAATCAGTATCTGATTTTTTCATAATTATGATTATAAGTGATTTGCCAATCATTTGATATTCAAAATTATAATAATTCGTTGTAACTCCAACAGCAGAGTTAGAATACTAAAGTATTAAGGATATTATTAAAACATAGTCTATGCTAATATGAATATTTTTAAATAAACTAAATATTAATATGGATTATGTAACAATGTATATTGATAATAAAGCAATTGTATAATATAATTAGAGATAATCTATAATAGAGTTATCAACATTAAATGTTGAAGATTTTGAGGTCCATCTTCGAAATTTATGAAGTAGTTTTTTTTTTTTTTTTTTTTTTTTTTTTTTTGTTGTTGTTGTTGTTGTTGTGTTTTGTTTTAATTTACTAATATAAATTTTCAAATACAATGGCACTTATTTATATAAAAAATATAGTATACTATTTTTTTTTCTTTTTTTTTTTTTTTTTTTTTTTTTTTTTTTTTTTTTTTTTTTATAAAACAATTAATATTTATATAAAGGTTATTAAATTTTTAATTCTTTCTTTTATTCTTAATTTATTCTAAAAAAAAAAAAAAAAAAAAAAAAAAAAAAAAAAATAATAAATATATATATTAATATATACATATATATATATATAATAATAATAATAATAATAATAATAAATAAACTATCTTTTAATTATGGTATGAAATGTATGAATAAAAAGATTATGAACTTTCAAGTATTTAAGTATTCACATTATTAAATATTTTCAATCAAGAAAGCTAAAATGGTTGAAAAAGTTTCTATATTATTTTATAATGTTATATAAACTTATATATTATATGAAGAAATTAAAATAATAATAATAAGAAACATTTTACTCTTAATTAGATATATAATTTTTCTTATAATTATTTTTTTTTGTAATTATTATTATTTTTTTTTAATTTTAAATATTTTAAATTTTTTTTTTGTATTTTTAGTATTTCGAAAAATTATGATAAAATTTATATGATGATTGATTGGTTTATAATACTTTTATTTATTACATTATATTTATTTATTTTTTAATTAATTAATTTTTTTTTATTATTTATTTATTCCTTTATTTCCTCATTTTAAACTTTATAAAAATTATAAAAATAAATTTAATATAATATTTAACCAACTTTTTGAATTTTATAATATTTTCTTTTATCTATTTTTTTTTTTTTTTTTTTAATATTTAATTTTGATTCATTTAAAGAATTAAAGAAAATTACTATCTTTATTTACCTAAAAATATCATTTTTGGTATTATTATAATATAAATATTGTAATTTTATATAAAATAAATAAAATAATATTTTAAAATTTTTATATAATAAAATAAAAACAATAACAATAATAATAAATACACTGCCACCAACAATAATAATAAATATTTAAATCATTAATCAGTTTATTAAATAGTTTATTAGTTAAAATAATAATATTCAATGGCACCAAAAAAATATTACTCTGTTAAAAAAGGTTTTAAAGTTGGAATTTATGATAATTGGAATGACTGTAAAAAACAGGTTACGGGTTTTAAAGGTGCCGTGTATAAAAGTTTTCCAACTCTCGAGGAAGCACAAAAATTTCTAGGTGAAGGTGGATATGACAACATTAATACCAATATTAATACTAATGATATTACTTCAACGGTTGCCACAAACCAAAATACCATTAGTGATTCCTATGACAATAAGATTAGAGTTAAAAAGAATTTTTATGCTGTGAAAGTAGGACGTCAATCAGGTATTTACGATAATTGGAATGACTGTAAAAAACAGGTTATATGTTTTAAAGGTGCAAGTTATAAAGGTTTTGTAACTCTAGAAGAAGCACAAGAATTTCTAGGTGAAGGTGGATATGTCAATTCTAATACTAATACTAATACTAATAATAATAATAATGATACTACTTCAACGATTGCCACAAACCAAAATACCATTAGTGATAGTGATTCCTATGACAGTAAGAGTAGAGTTCAAAAGAAATTTTATGCCGTAAAAGTAGGACGTCAACCAGGTATTTATGATAATTGGAATGACTGTAAAGAACAAGTTATGGGTTTTAAAGGAACATGTTTTAAAAGTTTTCTAACTCTAGAAGAAGCACAAAATTTTATTAAAGGAAATGTTCAATCTCAAAGAATAGAAAAATTTTATGCAGTGAAAGTAGGACATCAACCGGGTATTTATGATACCTGGGAACAATGTAAGGAAAAAATTGATGGATATGAATGGCCAGTTTATAAAAGTTTTGCTAGTAGAGAAGAAGCTGAAGATTTTATTAAAGGAAATGA